>CM029656.1:12623786-12705883 GCA_017311315.1 Dendrocalamus latiflorus
TACATTATGTAAATTGACCAAAGAAATTTCAGAACATGGAATTTTCGATTGAACACATGAGTTCTCACAATTACTCACCTTTTCACAAATAAACTCAGCACCAATATGGTTACCTTTATCATTCTCTTCAGTTAATGCAAGTGCTGTAGGTATCAAATCGTCATGATATAACAACGGAGCAGCAAGTACTTCATCTTCAACTGTGGTTATCTTCTCATCTTTGACTTCCAATGGTACCGGTTGTGGAACATTCGACTCCTCATCTTTAATGTCAACCTGCATAATATGAGAAGCAACACTACGAGTAGAGAGTAAGTCGTTAGCATAAAAAGTAACCTCATTTTTTTCTATCATCTCTCTCAATTGGATGCTCTCAACCTCACGTTTGGTGGAATCACACAACTCACTGTTTTTATCACTCTCACCCAATTTGGCTATGTGGCACTCATACTTACATGGGTTTTGATACATCTCAAGTGGTGTTTGTAGCAATGGGGCAACACCACATGTCTTCTTGACCGAAGGGAAAGTCCCATGCTCGGTCCTCTTCCCACTATCACACTTGTTGAGGCATAAGAATTGAAGTATGGGCTTGGATGAAACTGTGGTGTACGCATATCCATAAGTCTCTTTTCCTCCACAAAATGTGCTCCCTGCTTCATATTCTGCAATTTATCAAATAGATCACGCTTGTAATGACGCAGAACAAAATGGGTTCTCATTTCTCGCTTCATCTCTTGCCATGATGCAACAGGGTCTTCTCCATTCTCAGCTCTTCGAGTAATGACTTGTTCCCACCAATCCAAAGCATAGCCTTCAAACTCAAGTGATGCCAACTGTATCTTTCTCTATCCGTATAGTGATGCATACGGAATATTTTGTCAACCTTCAATTCCCAAGTGAGATACTCCTCGGGATCAGTTCCACCTACAAACTTGGGCGTGGAAAACTTAAGCTTGCCCAATCCATCATCTTCATTGCGTGGACGACGATAATGGTCATTGTAATGCAAAGCAAAATCTCCATCCCATTCCATCGCATGTGCAGCACCACCACGGCCACCACGACCTCCACCTAGGCCTTGGCCACGCCCTTCATGACCTCCTCCTCGTCCTCCAAGCTGTGGTGGACGCACCACGTTGGCCGCCACTCAGTGTTGCGGTGCAGGAGGTACATGTGCAGCAGCTTCTCCTCCTTGAACACTTGCATCATCGCCACCATTGCGAGCTTCTATGAGCCTAGTGAGGGCTCCAATGTCCTCCCGCAATTGGCGCACATTTTCATCAGCTTGTATCTCCATATTTTGCATCTCCCTTGCAATTAGATCAGCAAAAGCATCGTGCTTCTACATGGAGTTGATCGAGTCCTTGGCGTAGCTCACGTTGAAAGTGTTCACGGAGTGCCCCAAATTGATATTGCTTGACGAATGCTTGAGTTTCATTTGTCTCACCACTCTCATCATGGTGTTCTCCTCCACCTGACATGGTTAGCTATGCAAGAAACAAATTGCTTTGTAGAATAATGCTTTATGAAAATCACTCAATCTCACTGTTTTCTCTCCCAAGTAAAGTTCTTACCCTTCCGAAGTGAATTAAGGCCAATAAAAACTTACAACTGGTAGAAGTGACAACAGCACAGTGATGATCAAGCGAATTTAAGAGTGTTCACTACTTGCACAATTTCAGCAAACTCCCAATTCCCTCAAGTTGGGTCGGCCATCAAAAAGAACAAGAGTATTTTATTGTCAAACGTGGTTTGAGCCCTAAAGGCTGCCAATACAAGGCTTATATAGCCCCTTGGGACGTCCATATGGTCCCCAAACCAAGTACAACTCAACCCTATGTGGTTTTAGATACGAACTCTCACAAAAAGAAAACTATATTTTCCACCCGTCATATTGTTTCGGTCATAACTGTTTATCCGAGATGAATTTGAAGGTGGGACCAGATCCATTGCGTAGCCCCTGAAATTATCTTTTCAACGAGTACAAGAACACCTAATCGGGCTCCGTTTGTGAAAGTTATGGCCTTTTTAGTAACTGTCTGTCAGGCTGTCCCGAACCGAATCCGAATTGAATTCTGAGTTGAATCCGAGTTTGAATTGGATTGAGCACGTGGGAAGTCCGAATTTGGCTTGAAAATCTTATCCAAAACTTGTAGTTTAAATCCTTGGGCTCCTCCCTTTTTGCTCTCCCACTGCATGGGCTTCTTTTCTCCTTGATCAGCTACTTGGGCTTCTCCATTTTTTTGGCCCCGGAATCATCACAATATTCAAACCTAATAGTAAACAAGAATTTGGCATAAGGTAGAATATCGTTCCCACGAATAGAAGGAAATTCATTAAGAAACAAATTCACCTGACAATCTTTAATGCGGCACAATACTTCTTTCCAGCGAAATAATGTATTTGACTTAAAAGTACTAAGCATGTGCGTATCCGCATCATCCTCCCTGATGAGGACATCCCTTCCATGGATACGACTCGTCCACAACAAGTGTTGCAAGGACCACATACTCGAGCTCGTGCTCGTCAACTTAATTACCAGGTGAACTCATTCCTAGGTTCATATGTTACAGAGAATAGACCGCTACCTAATGCAAGTGATTTAATTGTGCTTAGGAACTTGGGAAAGGTTGAAGGAAAGGGACATGGAGTCATGGACAGCATGGAAGGAATAATGGTGGTCACCACGTCACTTGGGACCAAGTCAAGCACGAATTCGAGTTGGACACGTTTTGGAATCAGACTCGGACTGCTGCGATGGTACCAAGTTCAAACGGGCATAACTTCCTCATACGGACTCCGTTTGGGACGTTCGTGTACTTCATGGAAAGCTTATGAAGTCTACTTTCCAACGGATCCAACCTCATCTTCAAATTCCATCTGAGCCGGCCGCAGTCATTAGAAGAGTCCATGTTGGTTTCTGAGTCCGAGACAAAAAGGGTGCTGCGCCACCACCACTTGGGCCCATGAGCCTTGTAACCCTAGGGCGTGCACTTGGACGCTCCCTATAAAGGAGCCGCCGCCTCCCTTGCTAGAACTTGGATTTCGTTGAGTTTAGGTTTAGCCATTGTGCAAACTTTGTTCTTCAGTTGTGTCGGACGACCACCTGTCAAGACAGTTTCGAGATCCCATCTTTGTTATTCGCAATACAATTTATGCTTTGTTCATATTTGCAATATCAGATTGCCTACGCCTTACTCTTGCTAGTTCTTCGATTGCTCGCAGGGATTGAACTTCGTGTTCAGGTTGATCGCGCCTCCACTGTGGTCAGTAACACTTCGGAGTTGGTTCAGCGATTGCTAAGGCGCAAGCGTCGTCGTACGGTTGTAGTCGGATCGTGAGAGTCACCTCCACCAAAATCGATAGTTATCAATCTTATCGAAAGATCGGGCACCTCGTCTCCATCACTCCCCTTTTTCAAGAAAAGCCGTCCTCAGGTTTTGATAGCCTGAAATTGTACTAAACAAAGAATACAATGTGTATGCATGGTATATGTATTGGTCAGTTACACCCCTTCCATCTTTCAGATTATTATTACCTGGAGGTGTAGTAAGCAAAAAGAACAACACATATGCGTGGTATATGTATGAATCAATTATTGTGTCATTTCTCATCCTCACTGTTTTGCACAAACCAATTGATACTACAACGGCTATCAAATGCATACATTGTAATGTTTTCATTCACACCATTCTCCCTCCCATAAGAAAAAGTCGTCCTCGACTTTGTGAAGTACGTGGACAAGTCATTAATGGGAAAAATCAGATCAAACGGTTCAAATATGGAAGAGAAAATTTTAAGGGCCTTCCTTGCTTCAACTGCGCTAATCTGATTATTTGTATATGATTGTTCATCGAAAGAGGGACAAGTAGGCACAAGAAATCTTTGTAAACAGCAAGCACTATTGTTAAACCTCATCTCATTGTGATCATGACGTGGTATAAAAGATTGTTTGTCCAAAATATGCAATTTCAACTCAGCAAGCTTATCACATGTAATGCATATTCGATAAACATAAAAGTTGTCATCTACACCATAATCTCCGATCAAATTGAACTTATGTGTGCAGGCATAGGAACTAACTAGTGATTTTAAACATGAAATTTCAGCAACATCCTCAATGACACTAGATAGCTCTTTAGGATAATCGAACATGATATAATATAAAGAATCATCAGGAGATATTCTAGCAAGAACTTCCTTATGAGTAATTAATTCCACATTATGTAAATTGACCAAAGAAATTTCAGAACATGGAATTTTCGATTGAACACATGAGTTCTCACAATTACTCACCTTTTCACAAATAAACTCAGCACCAATATGGTTACCTTTATCATTCTCTTCAGTTAATGCAAGTGCTGTAGGTATCAAATCGTCATGATATAACAACGGAGCAGCAAGTACTTCATCTTCAACTGTGGTTATCTTCTCATCTTTGACTTCCAATGGTACCGGTTGTGGAACATTCGACTCCTCATCTTTAATGTCAACCTGCATAATATGAGAAGCAACACTACGAGTAGAGAGTAAGTCGTTAGCATAAAAAGTAACCTCATTTTTTTCTATCATCTCTCTCAATTGGATGCTCTCAACCTCACGTTTGGTGGAATCACACAACTCACTGTTTTTATCACTCTCACCCAATTTGGCTATGTGGCACTCATACTTACATGGGTTTTGATACATCTCAAGTGGTGTTTGTAGCAATGGGGCAACACCACATGTCTTCTTGACCGAAGGGAAAGTCCCATGCTCGGTCCTCTTCCCACTATCACACTTGTTGAGGCATAAGAATTGAAGTATGGGCTTGGATGAAACTGTGGTGTACGCATATCCATAAGTCTCTTTTCCTCCACAAAATGTGCTCCCTGCTTCATATTCTGCAATTTATCAAATAGATCACGCTTGTAATTACGCAGAACAAAATGGGTTCTCATTTCTCGCTTCATCTCTTGCCATGATGCAACAGGGTCTTCTCCATTCTCAGCTCTTCGAGTAATGACTTGTTCCCACCAATCCAAAGCATAGCCTTCAAACTCAAGTGATGCCAACTGTATCTTTCTCTATCCGTATAGTGATGCATACGGAATATTTTGTCAACCTTCAATTCCCAAGTGAGATACTCCTCGGGATCAGTTCCACCTACAAACTTGGGCGTGGAAAACTTAAGCTTGCCCAATCCATCATCTTCATTGCGTGGACGACGATAATGGTCATTGTAATGCAAAGCAAAATCTCCATCCCATTCCATCGCATGTGCAGCACCACCACGGCCACCACGACCTCCACCTAGGCCTTGGCCACGCCCTTCATGACCTCCTCCTCGTCCTCCAAGCTATGGTGGACGCACCACGTTGGCCGCCACTCAGTGTTGCGGTGCAGGAGGTACATGTGCAGCAGCTTCTCCTCCTTGAACACTTGCATCATCGCCACCATTGCGAGCTTCTATGAGCCTAGTGAGGGCTCCAATGTCCTCCCGCAATTGGCGCACATTTTCATCAGCTTGTATCTCCATATTTTGCATCTCCCTTGCAATTAGATCAGCAAAAGCATCGTGCTTCACATGGAGTTGATCGAGTCCTTGGCGTAGCTCACGTTGAAAGTGTTCACGGAGTGCCCCAAATTGATATTGCTTGACGAATGCTTGAGTTTCATTTGTCTCACCACTCTCATCATGGTGTTCTCCTCCACCTGACATGGTTAGCTATGCAAGAAACAAATTGCTTTGTAGAATAATGCTTTATGAAAATCACTCAATCTCACTGTTTTCTCTCCCAAGTAAAGTTCTTACCCTTCCGAAGTGAATTAAGGCCAATAAAAACTTACAACTGGTAGAAGTGACAACAGCACAGTGATGATCAAGCGAATTTAAGAGTGTTCACTACTTGCACAATTTCAGCAAACTCCCAATTCCCTCAAGTTGGGTCGGCCATCAAAAAGAACAAGAGTATTTTATTGTCAAACGTGGTTTGAGCCCTAAAGGCTGCCAATACAAGGCTTATATAGCCCCTTGGGACGTCCATATGGTCCCCAAACCAAGTACAACTCAACCCTATGTGGTTTTAGATACGAACTCTCACAAAAAGAAAACTATATTTTCCACCCGTCATATTGTTTCGGTCATAACTGTTTATCCGAGATGAATTTGAAGGTGGGACCAGATCCATTGCGTAGCCCTTGAAATTATCTTTCCAACGAGTACAAGAACACCTAATCGGGCTCCGTTTGTGAAAGTTATGGCCTTTTTAGTAACTGTCTGTCAGGCTGTCCCGAACCGAATCCGAATTGAATTCTGAGTTGAATCCGAGTTTGAATTGGATTGAGCACGTGGGAAGTCCGAATTTGGCTTGAAAATCTTATCCAAAACTTGTAGTTTAAATCCTTGGGCTCCTCCCTTTTTGCTCTCCCACTGCATGGGCTTCTTTTCTCCTTGATCAGCTACTTGGGCTTCTCCATTTTTTTGGCCCCGGAATCATCACAATATTCAAACCTAATAGTAAACAAGAATTTGGCATAAGGTAGAATATCGTTCCCACGAATAGAAGGAAATTCATTAAGAAACAAATTCACCTGACAATCTTTAATGCGGCACAATACTTCTTTCCAGCGAAATAATGTATTTGACTTAAAAGTGCTAAGCATGTGCGTATCCGCATCATCCTCCCTGATGAGGACATCCCTTCCATGGATACGACTCGTCCACAACAAGTGTTGCAAGGACCACTTACTCGAGCTCGTGCTCGTCAACTTAATTACCAGGTGAACTCATTCCTAGGTTCATATGTTACAGAGAATAGACCGCTACCTAATGCAAGTGATTTAATTGTGCTTAGGAACTTGGGAAAGGTTGAAGGAAAGGGACATGGAGTCATGGACAGCATGGAAGGAATAATGGTGGTCACCACGTCACTTGGGACCAAGTCAAGCACGAATTCGAGTTGGACACGTTTTGGAATCAGACTCAGACTGCTGCGATGGTACCAAGTTCAAACGGGCATAACTTCCTCATACGGACTCCGTTTGGGACGTTCGTGTACTTCATGGAAAGCTTATGAAGTCTACTTTCCAACGGATCCAACCTCATCTTCAAATTCCATCTGAGCCGGCCACAGTCATTAGAAGAGTCCATGTTGGTTTCTGAGTCCGAGACAAAAAGGGTGCTGCGCCACCACCACTTGGGCCCATGGGCCTTGTAACCCTAGGGCGTGCACTTGGACGCCACCCCTGGTCGTTCTCCCTATAAAGGAGCCGCCGCCTCCCTTGCTAGGACTTGGATTTCGTTGAGTTTAGGTTTAGCCATTGTGCAAACTTTGTTCTTCAGTTGTGTCGGACGACCACCTGTCAAGACAGTTTCGAGATCGCATCTTTGTTATTCGCAATACAATTTATGCTTCGTTCATATTTGCAATATCAGATTGCCTACGCCTTACTCTTGCTAGTTCTTCGATTGCTCGCAGGGATTGAACTTCGTGTTCAGGTTGATCGCGCCTCCACTGTGGTCAGTAACACTTCGGAGTTGGTTCAGCGATTGCTAAGGCGCAAGCGTCGTCGTACGGTTGTAGTCGGATCGTGAGAGTCACCTCCACCAAAATCGATAGTTATCAATCTTATCAAAAGATCGGGCACCTCGTCTCCATCACTCCCCTTTTTCAAGAAAAGCCGTCCTCAGGTTTTGATAGCCTGAAATTGTACTAAACAAAGAATACAATGTGTATGCATGGTATATGTATTGGTCAGTTACACCCCTTCCATCTTTCAGATTATTATTACCTGGAGGTGTAGTAAGCAAAAAGAACAACACATATGCGTGGTATATGTATGAATCAATTATTGTGTCATTTCTCATCCTCACTGTTTTGCACAAACCAATTGATACTACAACGGCTATCAAATGCATACATTGTAATGTTTTCATTCACACCATTCTCCCTCCCATAAGAAAAAGTCGTCCTCGACTTTGTGAAGTACGTGGACAAGTCATTAATGGGAAAAATCAGATCAAACGGTTCAAATATGGAAGAGAAAATTTTAAGGGCCTTCCTTGCTTCAACTGCGCTAATCTGATTATTTGTATATGATTGTTCATCGAAAGAGGGACAAGTAGGCACAAGAAATCTTTGTAAACAGCAAGCACTATTGTTAAACCTCATCTCATTGTGATCATGACGTGGTATAAAAGATTGTTTGTCCAAAATATGCAATTTCAACTCAGCAAGCTTATCACATGTAATGCATATTCGATAAACATAAAAGTTGTCATCTACACCATAATCTCCGATCAAATTGAACTTATGTGTGTAGGCATAGGAACTAACTAGTGATTTTAAACATGAAATTTCAGCAACATCCTCAATGACACTAGATAGCTCTTTAGGATAATCGAACATGATATAATATAAAGAATCATCAGGAGATATTCTAGCAAGAACTTCCTTATGAGTAATTAATTCCACATTATGTAAATTGACCAAAGAAATTTCAGAACATGGAATTTTCGATTGAACACATGAGTTCTCACAATTACTCACCTTTTCACAAATAAACTCAGCACCAATATGGTTACCTTTATCATTCTCTTCAGTTAATGCAAGTGCTGTAGGTATCAAATCGTCATGATATAACAACGGAGCAGCAAGTACTTCATCTTCAACTGTGGTTATCTTCTCATCTTTGACTTCCAATGGTACCGGTTGTGGAACATTCGACTCCTCATCTTTAATGTCAACCTGCATAATATGAGAAGCAACACTACGAGTAGAGAGTAAGTCGTTAGCATAAAAAGTAACCTCATTTTTTTCTATCATCTCTCTCAATTGGATGCTCTCAACCTCACGTTTGGTGGAATCACACAACTCACTGTTTTTATCACTCTCACCCAATTTGGCTATGTGGCACTCATACTTACATGGGTTTTGATACATCTCAAGTGGTGTTTGTAGCAATGGGGCAACACCACATGTCTTCTTGACCGAAGGGAAAGTCCCATGCTCGGTCCTCTTCCCACTATCACACTTGTTGAGGCATAAGAATTGAAGTATGGGCTTGGATGAAACTGTGGTGTACGCATATCCATAAGTCTCTTTTCCTCCACAAAATGTGCTCCCTGCTTCATATTCTGCAATTTATCAAATAGATCACGCTTGTAATGACGCAGAACAAAATGGGTTCTCATTTCTCGCTTCATCTCTTGCCATGATGCAACAGGGTCTTCTCCATTCTCAGCTCTTCGAGTAATGACTTGTTCCCACCAATCCAAAGCATAGCCTTCAAACTCAAGTGATGCCAACTGTATCTTTCTCTATCCGTATAGTGATGCATACGGAATATTTTGTCAACCTTCAATTCCCAAGTGAGATACTCCTCGGGATCAGTTCCACCTACAAACTTGGGCGTGGAAAACTTAAGCTTGCCCAATCCATCATCTTCATTGCGTGGACGACGATAATGGTCATTGTAATGCAAAGCAAAATCTCCATCCCATTCCATCGCATGTGCAGCACCACCACGGCCACCACGACCTCCACCTAGGCCTTGGCCACGCCCTTCATGACCTCCTCCTCGTCCTCCAAGCTGTGGTGGACGCACCACGTTGGCCGCCACTCAGTGTTGCGGTGCAGGAGGTACATGTGCAGCAGCTTCTCCTCCTTGAACACTTGTATCATCGCCACCATTGCGAGCTTGTATGAGCCTAGTGAGGGCTCCAATGTCCTCCCGCAATTGGCGCATATTTTCATCAGCTTGTATCTCCATATTTTGCATCTCCCTTGCAATTAGATCAGCAAAAGCATCGTGCTTCACATGGAGTTGATCGAGTCCTTGGCGTAGCTCACGTTGAAAGTGTTCACGGAGTGCCCCAAATTGATATTGCTTGACGAATGCTTGAGTTTCATTTGTCTCACCACTCTCATCATGGTGTTCTCCTCCACCTGACATGGTTAGCTATGCAAGAAACAAATTGCTTTGTAGAATAATGCTTTATGAAAATCACTCAATCTCACTGTTTTCTCTCCCAAGTAAAGTTCTTACCCTTCCGAAGTGAATTAAGGCCAATAAAAACTTACAACTGGTAGAAGTGACAACAGCACAGTGATGATCAAGCGAATTTAAGAGTGTTCACTACTTGCACAATTTCAGCAAACTCCCAATTCCCTCAAGTTGGGTCGGCCATCAAAAAGAACAAGAGTATTTTATTGTCAAACGTGGTTTGAGCCCTAAAGGCTGCCAATACAAGGCTTATATAGCCCCTTGGGACGTCCATATGGTCCCCAAACCAAGTACAACTCAACCCTATGTGGTTTTAGATACGAACTCTCACAAAAAGAAAACTATATTTTCCACCCGTCATATTGTTTCGGTCATAACTGTTTATCCGAGATGAATTTGAAGGTGGGACTAGATCCATTGCGTAGCCCTCGAAATTATCTTTTCAACGAGTACAAGAACACCTAATCGGGCTCCGTTTGTGAAAGTTATGGCCTTTTTAGTAACTGTCTGTCAGGCTGTCCCGAACCGAATCCGAATTGAATTCTGAATTGAATCCGAGTTTGAATTGGATTGAGCACGTGGAAGTCCGAATTTGGCTTGAAAATCTTATCCAAAACTTGTAGTTTAAATCCTTGGGCTCCTCCCTTTTTGCTCTCCCATTGCATGGGCTTCTTTTCTCCTTGATCAGCTACTTGGGCTTCTCCATTTTTTTGGCCCCGGAATCATCACAATATTCAAACCTAATAGTAAACAAGAATTTGGCATAAGGTAGAATATCGTTCCCACGAATAGAAGGAAATTCATTAAGAAACAAATTCACCTGACAATCTTTAATGCGGCACAATACTTCTTTCCAGCGAAATAATGTATTTGACTTAAAAGTGCTAAGCATGTGCGTATCCGCATCATCCTCCCTGATGAGGACATCCCTTCCATGGATACGACTCGTCCACAACAAGTGTTGCAAGGACCACTTACTCGAGCTCGTGCTCGTCAACTTAATTACCAGGTGAACTCATTCCTAGGTTCATATGTTACAGAGAATAGACCGCTACCTAATGCAAGTGATTTAATTGTGCTTAGGAACTTGGGAAAGGTTGAAGGAAAGGGACATGGAGTCATGGACAGCATGGAAGGAATAATGGTGGTCACCACGTCACTTGGGACCAAGTCAAGCACGAATTCGAGTTGGACACGTTTTGGAATCAGACTCGGACTGCTGCGATGGTACCAAGTTCAAACGGGCATAACTTCCTCATACGGACTCCGTTTGGGACGTTCGTGTACTTCATGGAAAGCTTATGAAGTCTACTTTCCAACGGATCCAACCTCATCTTCAAATTCCATCTGAGCCGGCCGCAGTCATTAGAAGAGTCCATGTTGGTTTCTGAGTCCGAGACAAAAAGGGTGCTGCGCCACCACCACTTGGGCCCATGAGCCTTGTAACCCTAGGGCGTGCACTTGGACGCCACCCCTGGTCGTTCTCCCTATAAAGGAGCCGCCGCCTCCCTTGCTAGAACTTGGATTTCGTTGAGTTTAGGTTTAGCCATTGTGCAAACTTTGTTCTTCAGTTGTGTCGGACGACCACCTGTCAAGACAGTTTCGAGATCCCATCTTTGTTATTCACAATACAATTTATGCTTCGTTCATATTTGCAATATCAGATTGCCTACGCCTTACTCTTGCTAGTTCTTCGATTGCTCGCATGGATTGAACTTCGTGTTCAGGTTGATCGCGCCTCCACTGTGGTCAGTAACACTTCGGAGTTGGTTCAGCGATTGCTAAGGCGCAAGCGTCGTCGTACGGTTGTAGTCGGATCGTGAGAGTCACCTCCACCAAAATCGATAGTTATCAATCTTATCGAAAGATCGGGCACCTCGTCTCCATCACTCCCCTTTTCCAAGAAAAGCCGTCCTCAGGTTTTGATAGCCTGAAATTGTACTAAACAAAGAATACAATGTGTATGCATGGTATATGTATTGGTCAGTTACACCCCTTCCATCTTTCAGATTATTATTACCTGGAGGTGTAGTAAGCAAAAAGAACAACACATATGCGTGGTATATGTATGAATCAATTATTGTGTCATTTCTCATCCTCACTGTTTTGCACAAACCAATTGATACTACAACGGCTATCAAATGCATACATTGTAATGTTTTCATTCACACCATTCTCCCTCCCATAAGAAAAAGTCGTCCTCGACTTTGTGAAGTACGTGGACAAGTCATTAATGGGAAAAATCAGATCAAACGGTTCAAATATGGAAGAGAAAATTTTAAGGGCCTTCCTTGCTTCAACTGCGCTAATCTGATTATTTGTATATGATTGTTCATCGAAAGAGGGACAAGTAGGCACAAGAAATCTTTGTAAACAGCAAGCACTATTGTTAAACCTCATCTCATTGTGATCATGACGTGGTATAAAAGATTGTTTGTCCAAAATATGCAATTTCAACTCAGCAAGCTTATCACATGTAATGCATATTCGATAAACATAAAAGTTGTCATCTACACCATAATCTCCGATCAAATTGAACTTATGTGTGCAGGCATAGGAACTAACTAGTGATTTTAAACATGAAATTTCAGCAACATCCTCAATGACACTAGATAGCTCTTTAGGATAATCGAACATGATATAATATAAAGAATCATCAGGAGATATTCTAGCAAGAACTTCCTTATGAGTAATTAATTCCACATTATGTAAATTGACCAAAGAAATTTCAGAACATGGAATTTTCGATTGAACACATGAGTTCTCACAATTACTCACCTTTTCACAAATAAACTCAGCACCAATATGGTTACCTTTATCATTCTCTTCAGTTAATGCAAGTGCTGTAGGTATCAAATCGTCATGATATAACAACGGAGCAGCAAGTACTTCATCTTCAACTGTGGTTATCTTCTCATCTTTGACTTCCAATGGTACCGGTTGTGGAACATTCGACTCCTCATCTTTAATGTCAACCTGCATAATATGAGAAGCAACACTACGAGTAGAGAGTAAGTCGTTAGCATAAAAAGTAACCTCATTTTTTTCTATCATCTCTCTCAATTGGATGCTCTCAACCTCACGTTTGGTGGAATCACACAACTCACTGTTTTTATCACTCTCACCCAATTTGGCTATGTGGCACTCATACTTACATGGGTTTTGATACATCTCAAGTGGTGTTTGTAGCAATGGGGCAACACCACATGTCTTCTTGACCGAAGGGAAAGTCCCATGCTCGGTCCTCTTCCCACTATCACACTTGTTGAGGCATAAGAATTGAAGTATGGGCTTGGATGAAACTGTGGTGTACGCATATCCATAAGTCTCTTTTGCTCCACAAAATGTGCTCCCTGCTTCATATTCTGCAATTTATCAAATAGATCACGCTTGTAATGACGCAGAACAAAATGGGTTCTCATTTCTCGCTTCATCTCTTGCCATGATGCAACAGGGTCTTCTCCATTCTCAGCTCTTCGAGTAATGACTTGTTCCCACCAATCCAAAGCATAGCCTTCAAACTCAAGTGATGCCAACTGTATCTTTCTCTATCCGTATAGTGATGCATACGGAATATTTTGTCAACCTTCAATTCCCAAGTGAGATACTCCTCGGGATCAGTTCCACCTACAAACTTGGGCGTGGAAAACTTAAGCTTGCCCAATCCATCATCTTCATTGCGTGGACGACGATAATGGTCATTGTAATGCAAAGCAAAATCTCCATCCCATTCCATCGCATGTGCAGCACCACCACGGCCACCACGACCTCCACCTAGGCCTTGGCCACGCCCTTCATGACCTCCTCCTCGTCCTCCAAGCTATGGTGGACGCACCACGTTGGCCGCCACTCAGTGTTGCGGTGCAGGAGGTACATGTGCAGCAGCTTCTCCTCCTTGAACACTTGCATCATCGCCACCATTGCGAGCTTCTATGAGCCTAGTGAGGGCTCCAATGTCCTCCCGCAATTGGCGCACATTTTCATCAGCTTGTATCTCCATATTTTGCATCTCCCTTGCAATTAGATCAGCAAAAGCATCGTGCTTCACATGGAGTTGATCGAGTCCTTGGCGTAGCTCACGTTGAAAGTGTTCACGGAGTGCCCCAAATTGATATTGCTTGACGAATGCTTGAGTTTCATTTGTCTCACCACTCTCATCATGGTGTTCTCCTCCACCTGACATGGTTAGCTATGCAAGAAACAAATTGCTTTGTAGAATAATGCTTTATGAAAATCACTCAATCTCACTGTTTTCTCTCCCAAGTAAAGTTCTTACCCTTCCGAAGTGAATTAAGGCCAATAAAAACTTACAACTGGTAGAAGTGACAACAGCACAGTGATGATCAAGCGAATTTAAGAGTGTTCACTACTTGCACAATTTCAGCAAACTCCCAATTCCCTCAAGTTGGGTCGGCCATCAAAAAGAACAAGAGTATTTTATTGTCAAACGTGGTTTGAGCCCTAAAGGCTGCCAATACAAGGCTTATATAGCCCCTTGGGACGTCCATATGGTCCCCAAACCAAGTACAACTCAACCCTATGTGGTTTTAGATACGAACTCTCACAAAAAGAAAACTATATTTTCCACCCGTCATATTGTTTCGGTCATAACTGTTTATCCGAGATGAATTTGAAGGTGGGACCAGATCCATTGCGTAGCCCTTGAAATTATCTTTCCAACGAGTACAAGAACACCTAATCGGGCTCCGTTTGTGAAAGTTATGGCCTTTTTAGTAACTGTCTGTCAGGCTGTCCCGAACCGAATCCGAATTGAATTCTGAGTTGAATCCGAGTTTGAATTGGATTGAGCACGTGGGAAGTCCGAATTTGGCTTGAAAATCTTATCCAAAACTTGTAGTTTAAATCCTTGGGCTCCTCCCTTTTTGCTCTCCCACTGCATGGGCTTCTTTTCTCCTTGATCAGCTACTTGGGCTTCTCCATTTTTTTGGCCCCGGAATCATCACAATATTCAAACCTAATAGTAAACAAGAATTTGGCATAAGGCAGAATATCGTTCCCACGAATAGAAGGAAATTCATTAAGAAACAAATTCACCTGACAATCTTTAATGCGGCACAATACTTCTTTCCAGCGAAATAATGTATTTGACTTAAAAGTGCTAAGCATGTGCGTATCCGCATCATCCTCCCTGATGAGGACATCCCTTCCATGGATACGACTCGTCCACAACAAGTGTTGCAAGGACCACTTACTCGAGCTCGTGCTCGTCAACTTAATTACCAGGTGAACTCATTCCTAGGTTCATATGTTACAGAGAATAGACCGCTACCTAATGCAAGTGATTTAATTGTGCTTAGGAACTTGGGAAAGGTTGAAGGAAAGGGACATGGAGTCATGGACAGCATGGAAGGAATAATGGTGGTCACCACGTCACTTGGGACCAAGTCAAGCACGAATTCGAGTTGGACACGTTTTGGAATCAGACTCAGACTGCTGCGATGGTACCAAGTTCAAACGGGCATAACTTCCTCATACGGACTCCGTTTGGGACGTTCGTGTACTTCATGGAAAGCTTATGAAGTCTACTTTCCAACGGATCCAACCTCATCTTCAAATTCCATCTGAGCCGGCCACAGTCATTAGAAGAGTCCATGTTGGTTTCTGAGTCCGAGACAAAAAGGGTGCTGCGCCACCACCACTTGGGCCCATGGGCCTTGTAACCCTAGGGCGTGCACTTGGACGCCACCCCTGGTCGTTCTCCCTATAAAGGAGCCGCCGCCTCCCTTGCTAGGACTTGGATTTCGTTGAGTTTAGGTTTAGCCATTGTGCAAACTTTGTTCTTCAGTTGTGTCGGACGACCACCTGTCAAGACAGTTTCGAGATCCCATCTTTGTTATTCGCAATACAATTTATGCTTCGTTCATATTTGCAATATCAGATTGCCTACGCCTTACTCTTGCTAGTTCTTCGATTGCTCGCAGGGATTGAACTTCGTGTTCAGGTTGATCGCGCCTCCACTGTGGTCAGTAACACTTCGGAGTTGGTTCAGCGATTGCTAAGGCGCAAGTGTCGTCGTACGGTTGTAGTCGGATCGTGAGAGTCACCTCCACCAAAATCGATAGTTATCAATCTTATCAAAAGATCGGGCACCTCGTCTCCATCACTCCCCTTTTTCAAGAAAAGCCGTCCTCAGGTTTTGATAGCCTGAAATTGTACTAAACAAAGAATACAATGTGTATGCATGGTATATGTATTGGTCAGTTACACCCCTTCCATCTTTCAGATTATTATTACCTGGAGGTGTAGTAAGCAAAAAGAACAACACAAATGCGTGGTATATGTATGAATCAATTATTGTGTCATTTCTCATCCTCACTGTTTTGCACAAACCAATTGATACTACAACGGCTATCAAATGCATACATTGTAATGTTTTCATTCACACCATTCTCCCTCCCATAAGAAAAAGTCGTCCTCGACTTTGTGAAGTACGTGGACAAGTCATTAATGGGAAAAATCAGATCAAACGGTTCAAATATGGAAGAGAAAATTTTAAGGGCCTTCCTTGCTTCAACTGCGCTAATCTGATTATTTGTATATGATTGTTCATCGAAAGAGGGACAAGTAGGCACAAGAAATCTTTGTAAACAGCAAGCACTATTGTTAAACCTCATCTCATTGTGATCATGACGTGGTATAAAAGATTGTTTGTCCAAAATATGCAATTTCAACTCAGCAAGCTTATCACATGTAATGCATATTCGATAAACATAAAAGTTGTCATCTACACCATAATCTCCGATCAAATTGAACTTATGTGTGTAGGCATAGGAACTAACTAGTGATTTTAAACATGAAATTTCAGCAACATCCTCAATGACACTAGATAGCTCTTTAGGATAATCGAACATGATATAATATAAAGAATCATCAGGAGATATTCTAGCAAGAACTTCCTTATGAGTAATTAATTCCACATTATGTAAATTGACCAAAGAAATTTCAGAACATGGAATTTTCGATTGAACACATGAGTTCTCACAATTACTCACCTTTTCACAAATAAACTCAGCACCAATATGGTTACCTTTATCATTCTCTTCAGTTAATGCAAGTGCTGTAGGTATCAAATCGTCATGATATAACAACGGAGCAGCAAGTACTTCATCTTCAACTGTGGTTATCTTCTCATCTTTGACTTCCAATGGTACCGGTTGTGGAACATTCGACTCCTCATCTTTAATGTCAACCTGCATAATATGAGAAGCAACACTACGAGTAGAGAGTAAGTCGTTAGTATAAAAGGTAACCTCATTTTTTCCATCATCTCTCTCAATTGGATGCTCTCAACCTCACGTTTGGTGGAATCACACAACTCACTGTTTCTATCACTCTCACCCAATTTGGCTATGTGGCACTCATACTTACAGGGGTTTTGATACATCTCAAGTGGTGTTTGTAGCAATGGGGCAACACCACATGTCTTCTTGACCGAAGGGAAAGTCCCATGCTCGGTCCTCTTCCCACTATCACACTTGTTGAGGCATAAGAATTGAAGTATGGGCTTGGATGAAACTGTGGTGTACGCATATCCATAAGTCTCTTTTCTCCACAAAATGTGCTCCCTGCTTCATATTCTGCAATTTATCAAATAGATCACGCTTGTAATGACGCAGAACAAAATGGGTTCTCATTTCTCGCTTCATCTCTTGCCATGATGCAACAGGGTCTTCTCCATTCTCAGCTCTTCGAGTAATGACTTGTTCCCACCAATCCAAAGCATAGCCTTCAAACTCAAGTGATGCCAACTGTATCTTTCTCTATCCGTATAGTGATGCATACGGAATATTTTGTCAACCTTCAATTCCCAAGTGAGATACTCCTCGGGATCAGTTCCACCTACAAACTTGGGCGTGGAAAACTTAAGCTTGCCCAATCCATCATCTTCATTGCGTGGACGACGATAATGGTCATTGTAATGCAAAGCAAAATCTCCATCCCATTCCATCGCATGTGCAGCACCACCACGGCCACCACGACCTCCACCTAGGCCTTGGCCACGCCCTTCATGACCTCCTCCTCGTCCTCCAAGCTGTGGTGGACGCACCACGTTGGCCGCCACTCAGTGTTGCGGTGCAGGAGGTACATGTGCAGAAGCTTCTCCTCCTTGAACACTTGCATCATCGCCACCATTGCGAGCTTGTATGAGCCTAGTGAGGGCTCCAATGTCCTCCCGCAATTGGCGCACATTTTCATCAGCTTGTATCTCCATATTTTGCATCTCCCTTGCAATTAGATCAGCAAAAGCATCGTGCTTCACATGGAGTTGATCGAGTCCTTGGCGTAGCTCACGTTGAAAGTGTTCACGGAGTGCCCCAAATTGATATTGCTTGACGAATGCTTGAGTTTCATTTGTCTCACCACTCTCATCATGGTGTTCTCCTCCACCTGACATGGTTAGCTATGCAAGAAACAAATTGCTTTGTAGAATAATGCTTTATGAAAATCACTCAATCTCACTGTTTTCTCTCCCAAGTAAAGTTCTTACCCTTCCGAAGTGAATTAAGGCCAATAAAAACTTACACCTGGTAGAAGTGACAACAGCACAGTGATGATCAAGCGAATTTAAGAGTGTTCACTACTTGCACAATTTCAGCAAACTCCCAATTCCCTCAAGTTGGGTCGGCCATCAAAAAGAACAAGAGTATTTTACTGTCAAACGTGGTTTGAGCCCTAAAGGCTGCCAATACAAGGCTTATATAGCCCCTTGGGACGTCCATATGGTCCCCAAACCAAGTACAACTCAACCCTATGTGGTTTTAGATACGAACTCTCACAAAAAGAAAACTATATTTTCCACCCGTCATATTGTTTTGGTCATAACTGTTTATCCGCGATGAATTTGAAGGTGGGACCAGATCCATTGCGTAGCCCTTGAAATTATCTTTCCAACGAGTACAAGAACACCTAATCGGGCTCCGTTTGTGAAAGTTATGGCCTTTTTAGTAACTGCCTGTCAGGCTGTCCCGAACCGAATCCGAATTGAATTCTGAGTTGAATCCGAGTTTGAATTGGATTGAGCACGTGGGAAGTCCAAATTTGGCTTGAAAATCTTATCCAAAACTTGTAGTTTAAGTCCTTGGGCTCCTCCCTTTTTGCTCTCCCACTGCATGGGCTTCTTTTCTCATTGATCAGCTACTTGGGCTTCTCCATTGCTTTGGCCTCGGAATCATCACAATATTCAAACCTAATAATAAACAAGAATTTGGCATAAGGTAGAATATCGTTCCCACGAATAGAAGGAAATTCATTAAGAAACAAATTCACCAGACAATATTTAATGCGGCACAATACTTCTTTCCAACGAAATAATGTATTTGACTTAAAAGTGCTAAGCATGTGCGTATCCGCATCATCCTCCCTGATGAGGACATCCCTTCCATGGATACGACTCGTCCACAACAAGTGTTGCAGGGACCACTTACTCGAGCTCGTCAACTTAATTACCAGGTGAACTCATTCTAGGTTCATATGTTACAGAGAATAGACCGCTACCTAATGCAAGTGATTTAATTGTGCTTAGGAACTTGGGAAAGGGTGAAGGAAAGGGACATGGAGTCATGGACAGGCATGGAAGGAATAATGGTGGTCACCACGTCACTTGGGACCAAGTCAAGCACGAATTCGAGTTGGACACGTTTTGGAATCAGACTCGGACTGCTGCGATGGTACCAAGTTCAAACGGGCATAACGTCCTCATACGGACTCCGTTTGGGACGTTCGTGTACTTCATGGAAAGCTTATGAAGTTTACTTTCCAACGGATCCAACCTCATCTTCAAATTCCATCTGAGCCGGCCGCAGTCATTAAAAGAGTCCATGTTGGTTTCTGAGTCCGAGACAAAAATGGTGCTGCGCCACCACCACTTGGGCCCATGGGCCTTGTAACCCTAGGGCATGCACTTGGACGCCACCCCTGGTCGTTCTCCCTATAAAGGAGCCGCCGCCACCCTTGCTAGGACATGGATTTCGTTGAGTTTAGGTTTAGCCATTGTGCAAACTTTGTTCTTCAGTTGTGTCGGACGACCACCTGTCAAGACAGTTTCGAGATCCCATCTTTGTTATTCGCAATACAATTTATGCTTCGTTCATATTTGCAATATCAGATTGCCTACGTCTTATTCTTGCTAGTTCTTCGATTGCTCGCAGGGATTGAACTTCGTGTTCATGTTGATCGCGCCTCCACCGTGGTCAGTAACACTTCGGAGTTGGTTCTGCGATTGCTAAGGCGCAAGCGTCGTCGTACGGTTGTAGTCGGATCGTGAGAGTCACCTCCACCAAAATCGATAGTTATCAATCTTATCGAAAGATCGGGCACCTCGTCTCCATCACTCCCCTTTTTCAAGAAAAGTCGTCCTCGTGTTTTGATAGCCTGAAATTGTACTAAACAAAGAATACAATGTGTATGCATGGTATATGATGAAGACGAGATGCCCGATCTTTCGATGAGATTGATAACTATCGATTTTGGGTGGAGGTGACCCTGGCGATCCGACTACAAATGCACGACGTCGCTTGTGCCTTAGCAATCGCTGAACCAACTCCGAGATGTTATTGATCTCACTGGAAGCGCGATCAACCTGAACACGAAGTTCAATCCCTGCAAGCAATCGAAGAACTAGCAAGAATAAGATGTAGGCAATCTGATATTGCGAATATGAATGAAGCAAAAATTATATTGCGAATCACAAAGGTGGGATTCCGAAGATATCTTGACAGGTGCTCGTCCGACACAACTGAAGAACAAAAGTTTGCACAATGGCTAAACCTAAATTCAACGAAATCCAAGTCTTAACAATGGAGGTGGCGGCTCCTTTATTGGGAGGACGACCAGGGGCGGCGTCCAAGGGCACGCCCTAGGGTTACAAGGCCCATGGGCCAAAGTGGAGGTGGCGCAGCCCCCTTTTTGACTAGGACTCAGAAACCAACGTGGAGTCTTTTAATGATTGCGACCGGCTCATATGGAATTTTAAGATGAGGTTGGATCCGTTGGAAAATAGACTTCCGAAGCTTTCCATGAAGTATAAGAACGTCCCAATCGGAGTCCGTATGAGGAAGTTATGCCCGTTTGAACTTGGTACCAACGCAGCAGTCCGAATCTGATTCCTGAACGTGTCCAACTCGAATTCTTGTTTGGCTTGGCCCCAAAGTGACGTGGTGAACTCTATTATTCCATCCAGGCATGTCCATGACTCCACGTCCCTCTCCTTCATCCTTTCCCAGGTTCCTAAGCACAATTAAATCACTTGCATTAGGTAGCGGTCTATTCTCAGTAATATATGAACCTAGGAATGAATTCACCTGGTAATTAAGTTGACGAGCACGAGCTCGAGTCAGTGGTCCTTGCAAACACTTGCTGTGGATGAGTTGTATCCATGGAAGGGATGTCATCATACCCCTACCTTCCACAAAAAGTTTGTGACCCATATACATCAATAGACTCAGAACAGTGAGTTGAACATATTTGGGTCAGTGGCTCGAGTGAGTGGTCCTTCTAACACTTGCTGTGGCTGAGTTGTATCCATGGAAGGGATGTCCTCATCATCCTCCCCTTCTTGCATTTGAGTCGTCCTCGAATCAAACTCGTCCTCTTCTCCCAAGTAGGGCTTTAAATCTGCAATGTTAAAAGTGGGACTCACAGCAAAATCTGCAGGCAGTTGAAGCTTGTATGCATTATCATTAATCTTTTCTAACACCTTGAAGGGACCATCAGCTCTTGGCATCAATTTCGATTTTCTCAATTCAGGGAACCTATCTTTTCTTAAATGCAACCAAACAAGATCCCCAGGTTCAAAAGTTAAACGTTTCCTCCCCTGACAACCAGCAAGTTTATATTTAGCATTCATGCGTTCTATATTCTCCTTAGTTGTCTCATGCATTTTTAAAATCAATTCAGCACGCTGTTTAGCATCAGGGTTCAATTTCTCCGAAGATGGAAGAAGCATTAAATCAATAGGAGCACGAGGCACAAAACCATAAACAACTTCAAAAGGGCACATCTTTGTAGTAGAATGCAATGAACGATTGTAAGCAAACTCAACATGAGGCAAGCATTCTTCCCACATTTTTAAATTCTTTTTCAACACAGCCCTAAGCATGGTAGATAAAATTCTATTCACAACCTCAGTTTGTCCATCAGTTTAGTCCCCAATTTAGCCCATAGAGTTCTCCAAAAATGGCTAAGGAATTTAGTATAACGATCTGAGACTATAGTATTGGGCACACCATGTGATGAGGACATGACCCCTATGGATACAACCATATTTGCTATGCTTGTTGTCCTAATTACAAGAGTTCCTACGCATCGCTTAAGTTATAAGGTGAGCTCGTTTCAAAGAGGTTTCACTTTGTTTGACAAAGAACTTATGATATTACATAATGAGAGTTTGTTGCGTTTGTTATTATGTACCGACATTTATGATGAAGATCATGCAATACGTGAGGCTACACATATGCTAAAACCGAGGACAGTTTTTCTAACAAGAAGGGGAGGATGATGTGACCACGCCACAAACACATACGACAATAGCGCCCAATATCAAGATTGAACTAAAGATGAATTCGTTTTTTCAGCCTTCATATGTTACTAAGAATAGACCGCTACCTAATGCAAGTGATTTAATTGTGCTTAGTAACTTGGGAAAGGATGAAGGAAAGGGACATGGAGTCCTGGACATGCATGGAAGGAATAATGGAGGTCACCACGTCACTTTGGGACCAAGTCAAGCACGAATTCGAGTTGGACACGTTTTGGAATCAGACTCGGACTGCTGCGATGGTACCAAGTTCAAACGGGCATAAATTCCTCATACGAACTCCGTTTGGGACGTTCTTGTACTTCATGGAACGCTTATGAAGTCTAGTTTCCAACGGATCCAACCTCATCTTCAAATTCTATCCGAGCCGGCCGCAAGCGTCAAAAGAGTGCACGTTGGTCACGCACTAGAATCGGATTCAGACTGCTGCAATGGTGCAAGTTTAAACGGACATAACTTCCTCATACGGACTCCGTTTGGGACGTTCTTGTACTTCATGGAAAGCTTATCAAGTCTAATTTCCAATGGATCCAACCTCATCTTCAAATTCCATCCGAGCCGGCCGGAATCATCAAAATAATTCACGTAGGTTTCTGAGTCCGAGTCAAAAGGGTGCTGCGCCACCTCCACTTGGGCCCATGGGCCTTGTAACCCTAGGGTGTACCCTTTGGGACGCCTCCCCTGGTTGTTTTCACTATATAGGAGCCGCCGCCTCCGTTTCTATGACTTAGGTTTTGTTTAGATCAGTTTAGCCCCTTGTGCAAACTCCACGTTCTCTTGTGTCGGCTAGACCAACAGATTCGTGTTACAGAACCTCAACTATCCTTGTGCGACTTTTATATCTAGCAAATTCAGGTTGCTCACTATCCTTGTTCTTGCTTGTTCTTCGATTGCATGCAGGAATAGACCTTCGTGGTCAGGTCAACCGCGTTCTTGGCACGGTTGATAACGACTTGGGTGTGGTTCAGCGATTGCTAAGGCGCAAGTGACGTCTCGTACGGTTGTAGTCGGATCGCAAGAGTTATCTCCACCAAAATCGATAGTTATCATCCTATCGGAAGATCGGGACCCCATCGCCTCATCAGTTGGTATCAGAGCTTCAGTTGACCGGTAGGAATTTCTTGTATCCCTATTTAGTAGATTGATTTTTGTTTCCCATAGTCCAGAAAAATTGCCCCACAAAAAGAGTTAATTTCCGCTGTCCAAACCCCGTTGTGCTTTTAGATCTGTTAATTTTGGTTTGCTAAATTGAGTTTGCGTTCGTCTTAGCATTTTTTTTGTTGCTGGTCATGTTTGTGGTCCATAAAAATCCAAACAAAAAAAATCCCCACCCCAAACCCTAATTCCAATTCGGCTGATTTTTCCTTCCTCTGCAGCCGCCACCAAAAATGCCATATCTTTTGATTCCGAGATTATTTTTGAGTGAGACCACCGCCATTAGATTCAAAACTTCATTTTCCATCTATCTGTAAAATTTCATGTCATTCCAGCAAGGAAGTTAAGAGATATCTGCGGTGAAAGTTGACCTAAAATTCCAGATTGAATCTGCAACAGCCGGCAGTTGTGAATTTTGTGCGAATTTTTGGTCGGTTTCCAGAACTTGGCCCCAAAACAAAAGTTGTAGAAAAAGCCGTCAGGAAACAAAGAAAAAAAGAATCATTGAAAAAAAGGCAACTGACAAAAAGTTACGGCCAAAATACCGACGTGCTGTCCAGTGGACAGAAATCTTCAGTTTTCAAGTTTTGGATCAATCTTTGTGTTCTTCAATTGCAGATTGCATTCGATTGAATTATCTTGTATTTACCACTCCCATACATTGCCATACATATATTTTAGCCTTCTTCCATCCTTGGTTGATCAGCAACATAGGCTAAGTGCTAGATACGAACTATAATTCAATTCTGTGCAATTTCTGAAATTAATTGATTGTTTTCCTTTGCTACAAAATACATAGCCTATCCAAGCTCCAATTTTCTACTAACTGAACAGGTCTCGCTGTACCTTGTAATCGCTTTACTCATCACTTGAGTTAGATTTATCACGAACCAGCCACCGGTTGCACCACCTGTTTGCTTTGGTAAGAACTCGTAAGAATTTGGTAAGAGCTTGAGAGATGTGTGACTTGATATGAGCCTCCATATCTTAGTAGTTGATAGGAACATTTACTTGTGATTTGTTTCCTTATTTTCTACTAACAATGACAGGCTTGAGAAAATTGGTAGATTATGATGTCATCGCGGGCAGATTTGAACTCGAAGGGAAACAATTACCGGTATATATCTTGCCACTCACCGCTGAGAGTACGTCGTCGGACTACTTCTTGTGGGTTACTATGATGGATAGCTACTTTGAAAGACAAGATCTTGATCCGTATGAGAAGATGAGCATGGCAAGGACGACGCTGATTGGTGATGTTCAACATTGGTGGTCGAATCTTGAGTTCCACTACATCTACACATGGGAGGAGATGAAGAAGAAATTGCAATATCGTTTTGTACCGCCACCACCCACGGTCACAAGCGAGGTGCAATCTGAGGTAACTGAAAATATTGATATTGTTTTGGCTCCTACTCCATCTACAGATATCACCGTGATACTTGAAGAGGTGAAGAATGATCTGGTGCATCTTATGCCATTAGAGGAGAAGTTTGAGGTACCTACAGTATCTGATGAGGACGATAATGACAAAGGTACTGATTTGGTGCCACAACAAGACATAGATCAACCTTGTGAGTATATACCTGCTGTAGTGCAATCTTGTGAAATTCCTTGTGTTGACTTGAACGAACCATGTGCTGATCTAAATTCTCATAATTTTGCACATGTCGAATTAATTACACATAAGGAAGTATTTGATAGAATATCCCCTGCTGATGCATTGTGCTATATCAAGCTTAATGAGGCCGTTAGTTTGGATTGTGCTATGGAGAAAGTTTCTGAACTTGCATGTTCGAAATTCTTGTTTAGTGCCTACACCCCTGGGTATAAGTTTAATTTGATTGGAGATTATGGTGTAGACAATCAATTTTTTGTATATCGAATATGCATAACTTGTGATCACATAGATGAATTGAAGCTTGCTGTTTTAGACAACAATTCTTGTGTGTTGAATCTTGTTCAATATGAGAGGGGAGTAAAATTTAGTATGCATCCAATGCCTATGTGTTCATCTCTTTTTGCATCATCTAGTATGGACAATCTGAATAAAGATGATGAATTATGGAAGAACACACAAATCTCTTCACCCTTGCTGGATAAATTTGCTATTGCTCCATTGGGATATGATTATATGGATGAACTATGCTTAATTCCAAAAGTTGTAGCTTTGCCCATATGTGCCACCACTTCAAGTTTACAACTTCAGATATTTCAATTGCATAAATGCTTCACTTACATTTGCAAATCTAGTTGCAATAATTGCTGTGTGAGAAATTTTAATTTGGTCATTGACATATATGATTACTTTTGGGTTAATAATACAATGAGTTTTTATGATTGCTGCTGTGTTATAGCATTAATTGTGCAACAACGAAGAACCGTTAAAACGGATAACATATACATATACCATACATACACCTTGGCTTCTTTGTTACCATACTTTCAGTTTATCAAAAACCGAGGACGGCTTTGTTTTCAAGAAGGGGAGGATGATGAGGACATGACCCCTATGGATACAGCCATATTTGCTATGCTTGTTGTCCTAATTACAAGAGTTCCTACGCATCGCTTAAATTATAAGGTGAGCTCGTTTCAAAGAGGTTTCACTTTGTTTGACAAAGAACTTATGATATTACATAATGAGAGTTTGTTGCGTTTGTTATTATGTACCGACATTTATGATGAAGATCATGCAATACGTGAGGATACACATATGCTAAAACCGTGGACGGTTTTTCTATCAAGAAGGGGAGGATGATGTGACCACGCCACAAACACATACGACAATAGCGCCCAATATCAAGATTGAACTAAAGGTGAATTCGTTTCTTCAGCCTTCATATGTTACTAAGAATAGACCGCTACCTAATGCAAGTGATTTAATTATGCTTAGGAACTTGGGAAAGGATGAAGGAAAGGGACATGGAGTCCTGGACATGCATGGAAGGAATAATGGAGGTCACCACGTCACTTTGGGACCAAGTCAAGCACGAATTCGAGTTGGACACGTTTTGGAATCAGACTCGGACTGCTGCGATGGTACCAAGTTCAAACGGGCATAACTTCCTCATACGAACTCCGTTTGGGACGTTCTTGTACTTCATGGAAAGCTTATGAAGTTTAATTTCCAACGGATCCAACCTCATCTCCAAATTCTATCCGAGCCAGCCGCAATCGTCAAAAGAGTCCACGTTGGTCACGTACTGGAATCGGATTCGGACTGCTGCAATGGTGCAAGTTTAAACGGACATAACTTCCTCATACGGACTCCGTTTGGGACGTTCTTATACTTCATGGAAAGCTTATCAAGTCTAATTTCCAATGAATCCAACCTCATCTTCAAATTCCATCCGAGCCGGCCGGAATCATCAAAATAATTCACGTAGATTTCTGAGTCCGAGTAAAAAGGGTGCTGCGCCACCTCCACTTGGGCCCATGGGCCTTGTAACCCTAGGGTTTACCCTTTGGGACGCCTCCCCTGGTTGTTTTCACTATATAGGAGCCGCCGCCTCCGTTTCTAGGACTTAGGTTTTGTTTAGATCAGTTTAGCCCCTTGTGCAAACTCCACGTTCTCTTGTGTCGGCTAGACCAACAGATTCGTGTTACAGAACCTCAACTATCCTTGTGCGACTTTTATATCTAGCAAATTCAGGTTGCTCACTCTCCTTGTTCTTGCTTGTTCTTCGATTGCATGCAGGAATAGACCTTCGTGGTCAGGTCAACCGCGTTCTTGGCACGGTTGATAACGACTTGGGTGTGGTTCAGCGATTGCTAAGGCGCAAGTGACGTCTCGTACGGTTGTAGTCGGATCGCAAGAGGCATCTCCACCAAAATCGATAGTTATCATCCTATCGGAAGATCGGGACCCCATCGCGTCATCACCATGCAAGCGAATAACTTCACGAAAGAATAAATCAGCAATATGGGTAGCATCATCGCTCTTATGACATGGTATAAAATGGGCCATCTTAGAAAATCTATCAACAACCACAAATATACTATCCCTCCCCTTCTTGGTCCTAGTCAATCCTAAAACAAAGTCCATCGAAATATCTTCCCACGGAACGCTAGGAACGGGTAAAGGCATATATAAACCATGAGGATTAAGTCGTGACTTAGCTCTTTGACATGTAGTGCAGCGAGCAACGTAGCGCTCGACGTCCCGTCTCATTTTTGGCCAAAAGAAATGATCAGCAAGTATGTCCTCCGTTTTCTTTACACCAAAATGTCCCATCAACCTGCCTCCATGTGCTTCCTGTAACAACAACAGACGAACGGAACCAGCAGGAATGCACAACTTGTTGGCTCTAAACACAAACCCATCATGAATGACAAACTTATTCCACATTTTCCCTTCTTGACAATTCAACAGGATTTCCGCAAAATCAGCATCGTGCACATATTGCTCTTTAATAGTCTCTAATCCAAAAATTTTGAAGTCAAGTTGTGATAGCATGGAATATCTTCTAGACAAAGCATCAGCAATAACATTCTCCTTTCCCTTCTTGTGTTTTATGACATAAGGAAAAGACTCAATAAATTCAACCCACTTTGCATGTCTACGGTTCAGTTTACCTTGACTTCGAATATGCTTTAAAGATTCATGATCAGAATGTATAACAAATTCTTTGGGCCATAAATAATGTTGCCAAGTTTCTAATGTTCGAAAAAGTGCATATAACTCCTTATCATAAGTAGAATAATTCAAACTAGGCCCACTCAATTTCTCACTAAAGTATGCTACAGGTTTGCCTTCTTGTAACAACACACCACCAATTCCAATTCCGCTAGCATCACATTCTAGTTCAAAAGTCTTATTGAAATCAGGAAGTTGTAGTAGGGGTGCATGTGTTAACTTATCTTTCAATGAGGTGAAGGCGTTCTCCTGTGCGGTGCTCCAAACAAATGGCACGCCCTTCTTGGTAAGCTCATTCAATGGTGCGGCGATGGTGCTGAAATCCTTCACGAAGCGGCGGTAGAACCCAGCAAGTCCTAAAAAACTCCGCACCCGTGTGACTGTGTTAGGAGTCGGCCAACTCTGGATTGTTTCAACCTTGGCTTGATCAACTTCAATTCCCTGTGTAGTAACAACATAGCCAAGAAATGCAACTCGATCGGTGCAAAAGGTGCACTTCTCAAGGTTACCAAATAGGCGTGCCTCACGTAAAGCATTAAAAACAGCACGTAAATGGTCAAGATGTTCCTCTAATGATTTGCTATATATCAATATATCATCAAAATAAACCACCACAAATTTACCAATGAAAGCACGCAAAACCTCGTTCATTAGTCTCATGAAGGTACTAGGTGCATTAGTTAAACCAAAAGGCATTACTAACCACTCATATAACCAAAACTTAGTTTTAAATGCCGTTTTCCATTCATCGCCTAATTTCATGCGGATTTGATGATAACCACTACGCAAATCAACCTTGGAAAAGATAACAGAGCCACTCAATTCATCAAGCATATCATCTAACCTAGGAATAGGATGACGATACCTAATGGTAATGTTATTGATTGCTCTACAATCCACACACATGCGCCATGACCCATCTTTCTTTGGTACTAAAATGACCGGAACAGCACAAGGGCTAAGGGATTCGCGCACATACCCTTTATCAAGCAAGTCTTGAACTTGGCGCTGAATTTCTTTAGTTTCTTCTGGATTGGTCCTGTATGGTGCGCGGTTGGGCAAAGATGCACCGGGAATTAAATCAATTTGATGCTCAATCCCACGAAGTGGTGGCAGCCCCGGTGGTATGTCCTTTGGAAAGACATCTTGGTACTCCTGCAAAATGTTAGTGACAGCAGGTGGCAAAGAAGGAGGAATATCCTCAAAGGAAAACAAAGCTTCTTTGCAAACTAATGCATAGCAAACAGAATCACTATCATTCAGCTCAGTCATGTCAGATTTGGTAGCAAGGAAACAAGCACCTTTCAATTTAATTTCTTTATTCTTCGCATGAACAGATTTAGGTTCTTTCTTTTTATGTTGCTCAAGCTCTTTTGGTACAATCTGATTTTCGCTCTCAGCATTCTCTCGGCTTTTCTCTCTACTAGCTTTAGCAAGATCATCTTTAACAATTTGTTCATGAGTCATAGGATGCAGCACAATTTTCTTTCCATTAAACATGAGAGAATATTGATTATTCCTACCATGATGCACACAATCAGTATCATATTGCCAAGGTCTTCCTAATAACAATGAACAAGCTTGCATAGGAACAACGTCGCAATCAACATAATCATGGTATGAACCCATAGAAAAGTGTACTCTCACCATCCGTGTTACCTTTAACTTACCACTGTTGTTGAACCACTGAATATGGTATGGGTGGGGATGAGGTTTGGTTGGCAAAGCAAGCTTCTCGACCATATCCATACTTGCCAAATTGTTGCAACTCCCACCATCAACAATTATGCGAATCGAGCGTTCCTTGACAACGCCCTTGATTTGGAACAAATTGTGGCGCTGATTTTGCTCGGCATGAGACACTTGAGCACTTAGCACGCGTTGCACTATAATGCTCAAATACTTGTCGGCATCTTCGGCGCCAACATGCTCCTCCTCACGGTCAGATCCATCATCATGTCCTGCAGGGTCATTTGCAAGCATAGCATATGTTTCATCATCAAAATCACTAGCAGAGGAATACCCACCATCATCGCGTATAATCAATACACGCTTGCTTGGACAGTCCCGCATCATGTGTCCATAGCCTTTGCAACGATGGCATTGAACGTCTCTCGTTCGTCCTGTCGAAGCAACCGAAGAGGAAGTTTTTGCAGAAAGTTGTGGTGCTGATTTGGGTGCTTCGGAAACTCGTGGCGCCGAATTTGATGTAGTAGAGCGCTGCCTGTTGTTGGAGGGTAATGGCGGGGGCTCCATGAATTTGTTCGACCTGCAGAAAAGTTAGATCGCGTTCTCGTCTGGCGTCCCTGCAATTCTCGTTTAGCTTTGCAAGCAAGATGAAACAATCTAGTCATGGAGTTGTAATCTTTATAATCAAGAATGTCCTGAATTTCACGATTCAACCCTCCGAAAAACCTAGCCATTGATGCCTCCTCATTCTCAACTAACCCACAGCGCAACATACCAATTTGTAATTCCTGATAGTATTCTTCCACAGACTTTGTACCTTGTTGTAAACGTTGCAGTTTATTTAACAAATCACGAGCATAATACGAGGGAACAAATCGATGGCGCATAAGCAATTTTAAAGCCTCCCAAGTGTTTGGTATGTTATTGGGATGTTGACGGCAATGTTCTTTCCACCAAATAGAAGCAAAATCGGTAAATTCACTAGTAGTAGCCCTAACTCGTCTATTCTCAGGAAAATCATGGCAAGTAAATTTTTGATCAACAGCTAGTTCCCAATCAAGATAACCATCAGGATCATATTTACCATTAAAAGAGGGCATAGTGAATTTAACCTTAGCAAAAGCATCATCGTGGTCACGTACCTCACGTCGTGGGGGATCTCTTTGCATACCCTGTCGGTTAAAACGCACATTGTCAACTTCATCTTGTCCCTCTACCGTCACAGCAGGGGGAACAACAGCCGAAGCTTGGGCAATCTCCTCAAGGCGCGCCATAATTTCTGCCAAAGAATTGTTAGTGATACCTTGTGCTTTCTTCATCGCAGCAAGCGTTGTGTTTGTCTCAATCTGGGCGCCCTCGAGTTGAGCAAGTCGCTCATTTGTGACTCTGACATCCTCCTCAAGGCCCTCCGCACAACGATTCATTTCGCGTGTGAAATGTTGTATGATTCCCTTCGTACGAGGACTATGAGATGAGTTCTGATCTGAAAACTCTCCAGAACCTGCCATTGTTAGCAAAAACACAAGAATATGTCCCTAACAAGTACTAGGGTATGGTGCTCGCACTCAAACCTTCTATCGAATTCTTACCAATTCTTACCAAGCGCACAGGGGTGATCAGCAACCAGTGATGACAATATATCTTCGAAGATTGGATGGAGCGATTGCCAGGTAAAGCTCAGCCTGTACGGTGTAGAAAAGGTGTAGCTGGGAAGGCTCAAGTTTAGTAGCAAGGAATAGCAATAATCAATTCAGAAAATGCAAGCTGAAAAATCGTTCAACGCCGGTTGGTGCTGGCCCTAGGCTAGACCGTACTAGAGACGCGAGCCTAGAACACAAACGAGTACACCGCGCAGAAAGAAACTAGATGACGTTGCACACGGAGTTCCGGAGCTCGAAAAAGGATGCCGTTTGCACGGGGAACCTTAGAATCACTTGTAGACGGTTCCTGTCAATTTTGAGCGAATTCTGAGAAACTTGATTTTTCCTCGGGTTGCGGGCCCGTTTTGAGGGCCTAAACGATGTTTTTTGGGGTCGGAGCTGCCGCGTATGTGCCTGGAAGCTTACGCGGATCTGAAATCTCCAGTTTTTCCAGATTTCCTTTCCAACGGATCAAGAATCGCCTCAATCGGAGGTCGTATGCAAAAGTTAGCTGTTTCTCTGTCCTCTCTCTTTTTTTTCTTTTTTTTCTTTCTTCTTTTTTTTTCTTATGACGTGACTCTTTTAAATGCGGCTGCCTGTTCCTTCTTTTTTTCTCTCTTTTTTTCTCTTTTTTTTTCCTACTCCGAAACCAATTCCGAGATCGTGTCCTACTCCGAAACCAACTCTGAGATCGTGGCCTACTCCGAAACCAACTCTGAGATCCTGGCCTACTCCGAAACCAACTCTGAGATCGTGGCCTACTCCGAAACCAACTCTGAGATCGTGGCCTACTCCGAAGCCAACTAGGGCAAAGCCTCCCTAGAAACCGAGTCCTCCTCCTTTCCTTTCCTCACCGTGGCAGTTCGGATCTAATTGCAGCGGTGAGACCAAAACGTGAACAGAACTCAAAACTCTAGAGGAACTAGATAGTAAGACCAGCAAAGGACACGACGATGCAACCGAAAGTTCAACAATGCAATGTACTGAAAAGAAAAATTGCGAGGCTAAGACTGGTTTGGACAGATTGATCTACTGCTATTTTTTTTGGTATTTGTGTACTCTAGGTAAGGAATAGCAATCTAATCTACTAAACTGGAAATTCTCACCGAGCAACCTGGCGCTCTGATACCACTTGATGAAGACGAGATGCCCGATCTTTCGATGAGATTGATAACTATCGATTTTGGGTGGAGGTGACCCTGGCGATCCGACTACAAACGCACGACGTCGCTAGTGCCTTAGCAATCGCTGAACCAACTCCGAGATGTTATTGATCTCACTGGAAGCGCGATCAACCTGAACACGAAGTTCAATCCCTGCAAGCAATCGAAGAACTAGCAAGAATAAGATGTAGGCAATCTGATATTGCGAATATGAATGAAGCACAAATTGTATTGCGAATCACAAAGGTGGGATTCCGAAGATGTCTTGATAGGTGGTCGTCCGACACAACTGTTTGCACAATGGCTAAACCTAAATTCAACGAAATCCAAGTCTTAACAACGGAGGCGGCGGCTCCTTTATAGGGAAGTCTGAACAACGAAATCCGTTTGTGAAAGTTATGGTCTTTTTAGTAACTGCCTGTCAGGCTGTCCCGAACCGAGTCCGAGTTGAATCCTGAGTTGAATCCGAGTTTGAATTGGGTTGAGCACGTGGGAAGTCTGAATTTGGCTTGAAAATCTTATCCAAAACTTGTGGTTTAAGTCCTTGGGCTCCTCCCTTTTGCTCTCCCACTGCATGGGCTTCTTTCCTCCTTGATCAACTACATGGGCTGCTTGGCTTTCTCCTTTCCATTCCCATGGGCTTTGAGCTTTTTGTTCTTGGTAGTAAATATGATTAACCTCCTTGAGCTTCTCCATTACTTTGGCCCCGGAATCATCATAATATTCAAACCTAATAATAAACAAGAATTTGGCATAAGGTAGTATATCGTTCCCACAAATAGAAAGAAAGTCATTAAGAAACAAATTCACCTGACAATATTTCATGCGGCTCAATGCTTCTTTCCAGTGAAATAATGTATTTGATTGAAAAGTACTAATCATGTCTGTATCCACATCATCCTCCCCTTCTTCAAGAAAAGCCGTCCTCGGCTTTTGATAGCCTGAAATTGTACTAAACAAAGAATACAATGTGTATGCATGGTATATGTATTGGTCAGTTACACCCCTTCCGTCTTTCACATTATTATTACCTGGAGGTATAGTAAGCAAAAAGAATATGTATGAATCAATTATTGTGTCATTCTCATTCTTACTGTTTTGAACAAACCAATTGATACTACAACAGCTATCAAATTGCATACATTGCAATGTTTTCATTCACACCATTCTCCCTCCCATAAAAAAAGTCGTCCTCGACTTTGAGAAGTACGTGGACAAGTCATTAATGGGCAAAACCAGATCAAACGGTTCAAATATGGAAGAGAAAATTTTAAGTGCCTTCCATGCTTCAACTGCGCTACTCTGATTATTTGTACACGATTGTTCATTGAAAGAGGAACAAGTAGGCTCAAGAACTCTTTGTAAACAGCAAGCACTATTGTTAAACCTCATCTCCTTGTGGTCATGATATGGCACAAAAGTTTGTTTATCCAAAATATGCAAGTTCAATTCAGCAAGCTTATCACATGTAATGCATATTCGGTAAACATAATACTTGTCATTTACACCATAATCTCCGATCAAATTAAACTTATAGGTGTAGGCATAAACACTAACTAGTGATTTTAAACATGAAATTTCAGCAAGATTCTCAACCACACTAGATAGCTCTCTAGGATCATCAAACATGATATAGTACAAAGAATCACTCGGAGATATTTGAGTAAGAACTTCCTTATGAGTAATCAATTCCACATTATGTAAATTGAGCAAAGAAATTTCAGAACATGGAATTTTCATTCGCACATATGAGTTCTCACAAGTACTCACCGTTTCACAATCAATTTCAACACCAATATTGTTACCTTTGTTGTTCTCCTCAGTTGATGTAGGTGTTGTGGGTATTAAATCATCTTGATGTAACAACGGAACAGCAAGTACTTCATCTTCAACCGTGGTTATCTCCTCATCTTTGACTTCCAATGATGCCGGTTGTTGAATGTTTAATTCCTCATCTTCAATTTCAACCTGCACAATGTGAGAAACAACACTAGAAATAGACATTAATGTGTTAGTTTCAAAATCAACCTCACTTTGTCTATCTTCTACTTCTCTCGTTTCTTTTGGTGTATCTCTCACACTCTCAATTTGGATGCTCTCAAACTCACATATGGTGGAATCACACAGCTCACTCTTTTTAACACTCTCACTCAATTTGGTTATGTGGCTCTCATTCTCACATGGGTTTTGATGCATCTCAATTGTTGTACGTGTCATTGGGGCAGCACAAGATGTCTCCTTTACCGAAGGGAAAGTCCCATGCTCGATCATCTTCTCACATGACACACCAATAGCAGTATAAGAATTGAAGAATGGACTTGGATAGAACTGTGGTGTATGCCTCTCCAAAAGTCTCTTCTCCTGCTCAATAGCGCAATTCACAAGGTCATGCATGCTACAAAAATATTTACCATGAAGTGCAGTGGCAATCTCAAAATTTAAGCCTTCTTTGAAATATGCCTTCTCCCTTAATGCACTTGTGACACCGGCACGACGCAATGCATGCTTCAACTCATAATAGTAATCTTGAACGTTATTACTCCCTTGGGTGATATTCTCCAGATGGTGAAGCAATTCCTGTGCATAACAGGATGGTACAAACTCGCTTCTCATGAACGCCTTCAAATCTGACCAAGATTGAATGAGTTGTTTTCCAAATAGTTGTTGCCACCAACTATAAGCATAGTCTTCAAACTCTCTAGTGGCACGCATCACCTTTGGGATATGGGGAGCTTCTGAAATCTAATCACTTTCTCCATTCGCCATTCCCATTCAAGATACTCCTCTGGGTCATTACTGCCATAGAAAGGAACAAATGTATCTTCTTCTTGTTGTGGTCGAAGTGCCCGCACAATGTCATTCACGATGTTTGTTTGTAACACCTTCATTTGTTGATTGAGCTCAATACGAAGATCCTGCATATCCGCCTTGAGTTGTCCCTCCATTACAGTTTCTTGTGTAATGTACTTCTCAAGCAATGACGTTGGAAACGGTATCATAGTTTTCTTCTCCTCCTGTCATGGTTAATAGCAAAAAGAAGACACAAAAGCCACAAATATATGGGTAATATGTGGAGTCACTCAATCTCACTTTTCCTCAACCAAGTAAAGTTCTTACCTTTCCGAAGTGAATTGAGACCAAAAGAAACTTACACTTGGTGGTGGCTACAATAACAAGTGATGATCAAGCGGATTTAAAAGTGACTCACAATTGCACAGCAAAGGATATTTTGTGGAGCTTGGTTAGGAAGTATTTATCCTACACGATCTGAATTTCACGATGTTGTAAAATTAAGTAATAATCCAAGCTAGAATACTTTGCCTAAGTGCTGATCCAAAAGATATAAGTGAAGTGTATGAACGCACACGCAAAGATCAATGTGACTCAATGCAACAAAGGAATGAGCTAGATGTGAACAAATAGGAACAATAGCTCGTTTGCATCAAGTACTAGGAGAGACGCTAGCCAATTGCAATAACAAGAATAGAGGGCACAAGATTGCTCAGATCACTCACCCAATAGGAGCTAGGACCACTCACCCAATCAGCCTTCTCTCCTTTTTTTCCTCTCTTTTTTTTTGCTCACCTCTTTTTTTTTTGCTACCTTGCCAATCACCCAAATATGTTCAACTCACTGTTCTGAATCTATCTTTGTATATGGGTCACAAACTTTTGTGGAAGGTAGGGATATCTCTCTCTCTCTAAACTTTGATTTTTTTTCGGCCGGAGTGGTGATGCACAAGCCCAATATTCAGTTATAAGTATTCAGGAGCAGCCCTCAATGCAACATCAATGACTAGTCTCAAGTATTCAAAGGATATAAGTGAAGCTCGTATGTGTGGTGTTCAGCCGTATGGTTTTCAAGGAAGCCAACGCGAACACTAACACCTCCTTAGAGTTGGTTTCGGATGCCAACTTCCAAACGGATTCGGAAGTGGACAGCTAGCCAAAACCGACTTGGATTCTAGAGTTGTACTCAGATTGATCTGAGAGGAGTTATGGATACGGACTCAACTTCAAGAGTAAATTGAATCTACCTTTTTTTTTTGTTTTATGGGGACACAAGATCAAGTTACACGAAGGAACACAAAGATCAGCACGTAAACAAGATTTCTAATGGATCAAGACTTAATAAAACTCACGACAATAGCAGATGCAAAACTAGGGTTTGGATTTTTTTTGTGTTTTTGGTTTATGGACTATAGGACAGCAAGTAATAACTGAAATTTAAAGGGATAAGATCCTACCGAGTAAACCGCGCTCTGATACCAAGATGATACGGGGTCGCCCGATCTTCTCGACGTAGGATGGATACTCACGGGAGTCTTGATGAATCGTAATGATCCTCCAATGCCAATGCAAGGGACGAACACTCTTTAATCCGCCAAAACACACTCGTGTTGATTTCGCCGACCACCAAGCAAAGATCAATCGTGCACCCAATTCCCAACGGAAAGGCTGAACGATCTTGATTGAAGAGAACGCTCCTAATTCCCTATGGAACTTCGGCAGCAATGCTAAACTCGAACAAACTTTAGTAGATTGATTTTTCTCCAACGTGGTCTAAGCCCTAAAGGCTGCCATTACAAGGCTTATATAGCCCTTGGGACGTCCATATGGTCCCCAAACCAATTACAACTCAACACTATATGGTTTTTGATACGAACTCTTGCGTATCCGTTGAAATTATCTTTCCAACGAGTACAAGAACACCTGAATCGGACTCCGTTTGTGAAAGTTATGGTCTTTTTAGTAACTGCCTGTCAGGCTGTCCCGAACCGAGTCCGAGTTGAATCCTGAGTTGAATCCGAGTTTGAATTGGGTTGAGCACGTGGGAAGTCTGAATTTGGCTTGAAAATCTTATCCAAAACTTGTGGTTTAAGTCCTTGGGCTCCTCCCTTTTGCTCTCCCACTGCATGGGCTTCTTTCCTCCTTGATCAACTACATGGGCTGCTTGGCTTTCTCCTTTCCATTCCCATGGGCTTTGAGCTTTTTGTTCTTGGTAGTAAATATGATTAACCTCCTTGAGCTTCTCCATTACTTTGGCCCCGGAATCATCATAATATTCAAACCTAATAATAAACAAGAATTTGGCATAAGGTAGTATATCGTTCCCACAAATAGAAAGAAAGTCATTAAGAAACAAATTCACCTGACAATATTTCATGCGGCTCAATGCTTCTTTCCAGTGAAATAATGTATTTGATTGAAAAGTACTAATCATGTCTGTATCCACATCATCCTCCCCTTCTTCAAGAAAAGCTGTCCTCGGCTTTTGATAGCCTGAAATTGTACTAAACAAAGAATACAATGTGTATGCATGGTATATGTATTGGTCAGTTACACCCCTTCCGTCTTTCACATTATTATTACCTGGAGGTATAGTAAGCAAAAAGAATATGTATGAATCAATTATTGTGTCATTCTCATTCTTACTGTTTTGCACAAACCAATTGATACTACAACAGCTATCAAATTGCATACATTGCAATGTTTTCATTCACACCATTCTCCCTCCCATAAAAAAAAGTCGTCCTCGACTTTGAGAAGTACGTGGACAAGTCATTAATGGGCAAAACCAGATCAAACGGTTCAAATATGGAAGAGAAAATTTTAAGTGCCTTCCATGCTTCAACTGCGCTACTCTGATTATTTGTACACGATTGTTCATTGAAAGAGGAACAAGTAGGCTCAAGAACTCTTTGTAAACAGCAAGCACTATTGTTAAACTTCATCTCCTTGTGGTCATGATATGGCACAAAAGTTTGTTTATCCAAAATATGCAAGTTCAATTCAGCAAGCTTATCACATGTAATGCATATTCGGTAAACATAATACTTGTCATTTACACCATAATCTCCGATCAAATTAAACTTATAGGTGTAGGCATAAACACTAACTAGTGATTTTAAACATGAAATTTCAGCAAGATTCTCAACCACACTAGATAGCTCTCTAGGATCATCAAACATGATATAGTACAAAGAATCACTCGGAGATATTTGAGTAAGAACTTCCTTATGAGTAATCAATTCCACATTATGTAAATTGAGCAAAGAAATTTCAGAACATGGAATTTTCATTCGCACATATGAGTTCTCACAAGTACTCACCGTTTCACAATCAATTTCAACACCAATATTGTTACCTTTGTTGTTCTCCTCAGTTGATGTAGGTGTTGTGGGTATTAAATCATCTTGATGTAACAACGGAACAGCAAGTACTTCATCTTCAACAGTGGTTATCTCCTCATCTTTGACTTCCAATGATGCCGGTTGTTGAATGTTTAATTCCTCATCTTCAATTTCAACCTGCACAATGTGAGAAACAACACTAGAAATAGACATTAATGTGTTAGTTTCAAAATCAACCTCACTTTGTCTATCTTCTACTTCTCTCGTTTCTTTTGGTGTATCTCTCACACTCTCAATTTGGGTGCTCTCAAACACACATATGGTGGAATCACACAGCTCACTCTTTTTAACACTCTCACTCAATTTGGTTATGTGGCTCTCATTCGCACATCGGTTTTGATGCATCTCAATTGTTGTACGTGTCATTGGGGCAGCACAAGATGTCTCCTTTACCGAAGGGAAAGTCCCATGCCCGGTCATCTTCTCACATGACACACCAATAGCAGCATAAGAATTGAAGAATGGACTTGGATAGAACTGTGGTGTATGCCTCTCCAAAAGTCTCTTCTCCTGCTCAATAGCGCAATTCACAAGGTCATGCATGCTACAAAAATATTTACCATGAAGTGCAGTGGCAATCTCAAAATTCAAGCCTTCTTTGAAATATGTCTTCTCCCTTAATGCACTTCTGACACCGGCACGACGCAATGCATGCTTCAACTCATAATAGTAATCTTGAACGTTATTACTCCCTTGGGTGATATTCTCCAGATGGTGAAGCAATTCCTGTGCATAACAGGATGGTACAAACTCGCTTCTCATGAACGCCTTCAAATCTGACCAACATTGAATGAGTTGTTTTCCAAATAGTTGTTGCCACCAACTATAAGCATAGTCTTCAAACTCTCTAGTGGCACGCATCACCTTTGGGATTTGGGGAGCTTCTGAAATCTAATCACTTTCTCCATTCGCCATTCCCATTCAAGATACTCCTCTGGGTCATTACTGCCATAGAAAGGAACAAATGTATCTTCTTCTTGTTGTGGTCGAAGTGCCCGCACAATGTCATTCACGATGTTTGTTTGTAACACCTTCATTTGTTGATTGAGCTCAATACGAAGATCCTGCATATCCGCCTTGAGTTGTCCCTCCATTACAGTTTCTTGTGTAATGTACTTCTCAAGCAATGACGTTGGAAACGGTATCATAGTTTTCTTCTCCTCCTGTCATGGTTAATAGCAAAAAGAAGACACAAAAGCCACAAATATATGGGTAATATGTGGAGTCACTCAATCTCACTTTTCCTCAACCAAGTAAAGTTCTTACCTTTCCGAAGTGAATTGAGACCAAAAGAAACTTACACTTGGTGGTGGCTACAATAACAAGTGATGATCAAGCGGATTTAAAAGTGACTCACAATTGCACAGCAAAGGATATTTTGTGGAGCTTGGTTAGGAAGTATTTATCCTACACGATCTGAATTTCACGATGTTGTAAAATTAAGTAATAATCCAAGCTAGAATACTTTGCCTAAGTGCTGATCCAAAAGATATAAGTGAAGTGTATGAACGCACACGCAAAGATCAATGTGACTCAATGCAACAAAGGAATGAGCTAGATGTGAACAAATAGGAACAATAGCTCGTTTGCATCAAGTACTAGGAGAGACGCTAGCCAATTGCAATAACAAGAATAGAGGGCACAAGATTGCTCAGATCACTCACCCAATAGGAGCTAGGACCACTCACCCAATCAGCCTTCTCTCCTTTTTTTTCCTCTCTTTTTTTTTTGCTCACCTCTTTTTTTTTTGCTACCTTGCCAATCACCCAAATATGTTCAACTCACTGTTCTGAGTCTATCTTTGTATATGGGTCACAAACTTTTGTGGAAGGTAGGGATATCTCTCTCTCTCTAAACTTTGATTTTTTTTTTCGGCCGGAGTGGTGATGCACAAGCCCAATATTCAGTTATAAGTATTCAGGAGCAGCCCTCAATGCAACATCAATGACTAGTCTCAAGTATTCAAAGGATATAAGTGAAGCTCGTATGTGTGGTGTTCAGCCGTATGGTTTTCAAGGAAGCCAACGCGAACACTAACACCTCCTTAGAGTTGGTTTCGGATGGCAACTTCCAAACGGATTCGGAAGTGGACAGCTAGCCAAAACCGACTTGGATTCTAGAGTTGTACTCAGATTGATCTGAGAGGAGTTATGGATACGGACTCAACTTCAAGAGTAAATTGAATCTACCTTTTTTTTGTTTTATGGGGACACAAGATCAAGTTACACGAAGGAACACAAAGATCAGCACGTAAACAAGATTTCTAATGGATCAAGACTTAATAAAACTCACGACAATAGCAGATGCAAAACTAGGGTTTGGATTTTTTTTGTGTTTTTGGTTTATGGACTATAGGACAGCAAGTAATAACTGAAATTTAAAGGGATAAGATCCTACCGAGTAAACCGCGCTCTGATACCAAGATGATACGGGGTCGCCCGATCTTCTCGACGTAGGATGGATACTCACGGGAGTCTTGATGAATCGTAATGATCCTCCAATGCCAATGCAAGGGACGAACACTCTTTAATCCGCCAAAACACACTCGTGTTGATTTCGCCGACCACCAAGCAAAGATCAATCGTGCACCCAATTCCCAACGGAAAGGCTGAACGATCTTGATTGAAGAGAACGCTCCTAATTCCCTATGGAACTTCGGCAGCAATGCTAAACTCGAACAAACTTTAGTAGATTGACTTTTCTCCAACGTGGTCTAAGCCCTAAAGGCTGCCATTACAAGGCTTATATAGCCCTTGGGACGTCCATATGGTCCCCAAACCAATTACAACTCAACACTATATGGTTTTAGATACGAACTCTCACAAAAAGGAAACTACAGTTTTCAGCCTTCATATTGTTTCGGTTATAACTTTTTATCCGTGATGAATTTGAAGGTGGGACCAGATCCATTGCGTATCCCTTGAAATTATCTTTCCAACGAGTACAAGAACACCTGAATCGGACTCCGTTTGTGAAAGTTATGGTCTTTTTAGTAACTGCCTGTCAGGCTGTCCCGAACCGAGTCCGAGTTGAATCCTGAGTTGAATCCGAGTTTGAATTGGGTTGAGCACGTGGGAAGTCTGAATTTGGCTTGAAAATCTTATCCAAAACTTGTGGTTTAAGTCCTTGGGCTCCTCCCTTTTGCTCTCCCACTGCATGGGCTTCTTTCCTCCTTGATCAACTACATGGGCTGCTTGGCTTTCTCCTTTCCATTCCCATGGGCTTTGAGCTTTTTGTTCTTGGTAGTAAATATGATTAACCTCCTTGAGCTTCTCCATTACTTTGGCCCCGGAATCATCATAATATTCAAACCTAATAATAAACAAGAATTTGGCATAAGGTAGTATATCGTTCCCACAAATAGAAAGAAAGTCATTAAGAAACAAATTCACCTGACAATATTTAATGCGGCTCAATACTTCTTTCCAGTGAAATAATGTATTTGATTGAAAAGTACTAATCATGTCTGTATCCACATCAGTCCTCTTCCCACTATCACACTTGTTGAGGCATAAGAATTGAAGTATGGGCTTGGATGAAACTGTGGTGTACGCATATCCATAAGTCTCTTTTCCTCCACAAAATGTGCTCCCTGCTTCATATTCTGCAATTTATCAAATAGATCACGCTTGTAATGACGTGGAACAAAATGGGTTCTCATTCTCGCTTCATCTCTTGCCATGATGCAACAGGGTCTTCTCCATTCTCAGCTCTTCGAGTAATGACTTGTTCCCACCAATCCAAAGCATAGCCTTCAAACTCAAGTGATGCCAACTGTATCTTTCTCTATCCGTATAGTGATGCATACGGAATATTTTATCAACCTTCAATTCCCAAGTGAGATACTCCTCGGGATCAGTTCCACCTACAAACTTGGGCATGGAAAACTTAAGCTTGCCCAATCCATCATCTTCATTGCGTGGACGACGATAATGGTCATTGTAATGCAAAGCAAAATCTCCATCCCATTCCATCGCATGTGCAGCACCACCACGGCCACCACGACCTCCACCTAGGCCTTGGCCACGCCCTTCATGACCTCCTCCTCGTCCTCCAAGCTGTGGTGGACGCACCACGTTGGCCGCCACTCAGTGTTGCGGTGCAGGAGGTACATGTGCAGCAGCTTCTCCTCCTTGAACACTTGCATCATCGCCACCATTGCGAGCTTGTATGAGCCTAGTGAGGGCTCCAATGTCCTCCCGCAATTGGCGCACATTTTCATCAGCTTGTATCTCCATATTTTGCATCTCCCTTGCAATTGATCAGCAAAAGCATCGTGCTTCTCATGGAGTTGATCGAGTCCTTGGCGTAGCTCACGTTGAAAGTGTTCACGGAGTGCCCCAAATTGATATTGCTTGACGAATGCTTGAGTTTCATTTGTCTCACCACTCTCATCATGGTGTTCTCCTCCACCTGACATGGTTAGCTATGCAAGAAACAAATTGCTTTGTAGAATAATGCTTTATGAAAATCACTCAATCTCACTGTTTTCTCTCCCAAGTAAAGTTCTTACCCTTCCGAAGTGAATTAAGGCCAATAAAAACTTACACCTGGTAGAAGTGGCAACAGCACAGTGATGATCAAGCGAATTTAAGAGTGTTCACTACTTGCACAATTTCAGCAAACTCCCAATTCCCTCAAGTTGGGTCGGCCATCAAAAAGAACAAGAGTATTTTATTATCAAATGTGGTTTGAGCCCTAAAGGCTGCCAATACAAGGCTTATATAGCCCCTTGGGACGTCCATATGGTCTCCAAACCAAGTACAACTCAACCCTATGTGGTTTTAGATACGAACTCTCACAAAAAGAAAACTATATTTTTCACCCGTCATATTGTTTCGGTCATAACTGTTTATCCGCGATGAATTTGAAGGTGGGACCAGATCCATTGCGTAGCCCTTGAAATTATCTTTCCAACGAGTACAAGAACACCTAATCGGGCTCCGTTTGTGAAAGTTATGGCCTTTTTAGTAACTGCCTGTCAGGCTGTCCCGAACCGAATCCGAATTGAATTCTGAGTAGAATCCGAGTTTGAATTGGATTGAGCACGTGGGAAGTCCGAATTTGGCTTGAAAATCTTATCCAAAACTTGTAGTTTAAGTCCTTGGGCTCCTCCCTTTTTGCTCTCCCACTGCATGGGCTTCTTTTCTCATTGATCAGCTACTTGGGCTTCTCCATTGCTTTGGCCCCGGAATCATCACAATATTCAAACCTAATAATAAACAAGAATTTGGCATAAGGTAGAATATCGTTCCCACAAATAGAAGGAAATTCGTTAAGAAACAAATTCACCTGACAATATTTAATGCGGCACAATACTTATTTCCAGCGAAATAATGTATTTGACTTAAAAGTGCTAAGCATGTGCGTATCCGCATCATCCTCCCTGATGAGGACATCCCTTCCATGGATACGACTCGTCCACAACAAGTGTTGCAAGGACCACTTACTCGAGCTCGTGCTCGTCAACTTAATTACCAGGTGAACTCATTCTAGGTTCATATGTTACTGAGAATAGACCGCTACCTAATGCAAGTGATTTAATTGTGCTTAGGAACTTGGGAAAGGGTGAAGGAAAGGGACAAGGAGTCATGGACACGCATGGAAGGAATAATGGTGGTCACCACGTCACTTTGGGACCAAGTCAAGCACGAATTCGAGTTGGACACGTTTTGGAATCAGACTCGGACTGCTGCGATGTACCAAGTTCAAACGGGCATAACTTCCTCATACGGACTCCGTTTGGGACGTTCGTGTACTTCATGGAAAGCTTATGAATTCTAATTTCAAACGGATCCAACATCATCTTCAAATTCCATCTGAGCCGGCCGCAGTCATTAAAATAGTCCCCGTTGGTTTCTGAGTCCGAGACAAAAAGGGTGCTGCGCCACCACCACTTGGGCCCATGGGCCTTGTAACCCTAGGGCGTGCACTTGGACGCCACCCCTGGTCGTTCTCCCTATAAAGGAGCCGCCGCCTCCCTTGCTAGGACTTGGATTTCGTTGAGTTTAGGTTTAGCCATTGTGCAAACTTTGTTCTTCAGTTGTGTCGGACGACCACCTGTCAAGACAGTTTTGAGATCCCATCTTTGTTATTCGCAATACAATTTATGCTTCGTTCATATTTGCAATATCAGATTGCCTACGTCTTATTCTTGCTAGTTCTTCGATTGCTCGCAGGGATTGAACTTCGTATTCAGGTTGATCGCGCCTCCAGCGTGGTGAGTAACACTTCGGAGTTGGTTCAGCGATTGCTAAGGCGCAAGCGTCGTCGTACGGTTGTAGTCGGATCGTGAGAGTCACCTCCACCAAAATCGATAGTTATCAATCTTATCGAAAGATCGGGCACCTCGTCTCCATCACTCCCCTTTTTCAAGAAAAGCCGTCCTCGGGTTTTGATAGCCTGAAATTGTACTAAACAAAGAATACAATGTGTATGCATGGTATATGTATTGGTCAGTTACTGTTGGACCTCAGGTTAGCAAACCCAGATCCTCTGTGATTCCACCACACTATTCCCTGGATCAGTAGATAGTGCTCACAGATACATTACTGTATATCAAAAACATATCATGCGGAAGCGTAAATAATACAGTAATACTTACTCATGGGCCGGTCAGGCCGAAAACGATAAAATGCAGCAGCGGAAACTTCACACAAGTGGGACCTGCAAGACTTGCCCACAGGCAGCCAACTGGGGTTCGCGACCTAGTCCATGGCCTCGTCGTCTTCCAGCTATGTCGACCCTTTTTAGGCATCGCAGGGCTTGACTTTATTTCCTTTCTGACTGAATGATGGCAGTTAAGCCAGAATGAGTACGATGATACTCAGCAAACCACCACACAGGATGCAATAATAATAGATGCAAGGTTGTCAAAGGAGGCTTGAGGTTCTTTTATTTGCTTAGTGCGACATTTGCAATACTCATAATTAAAATTCCTATGACTTGGCATTTTATAAACATGCTTTAAAGAGTTTGAAATTGTGCAATAAATATAGCGGTGTCGGTTCCATCCACCAATTACATGGTTCCATCCACCTATGCTAGCTTTTGATCATTATGCCACTTCCATCTTATTTACCACGCTGGAGTACGTCCCTCCAGGAAAAATTCAAAATCAGAGTACCTCCCTCTGATAAGTTTTTGTCCCACCCACAAAGGTTTTTGAAATAGAACTAACTCGAGGAAGATTTCCGTGTCCGCCCTTGACCGTGGGCACGGCTATTCGAATAGTTGTATACTCTGCAGAGTCTGTACATCTTTACCCACAAGAGGTAATCGTCCTGATGGTTCTACATGATTCCTTAGTCATGCAGATCGGGAGACTACCACGAGGCCTTTACAATACCTCGCTCTCTAGCATCTCACTCGTATGGGGTTGCTTCCATAGGTTGTGCGGGATGTCACCACAGGTTGGCGCACTCGGACTCCACTCTCCACCATACGCTAGCCTCGGTGACGTCACCTATATCCGATGTCCCATTCCACGGGGGCTTTTATTACCCGCCTACACACGTTCTCCGTGAAATGGCTAGAGAGTTTAGTAAATTATTCAGCCAAGCCTACAGTTTGCCAGCTTGTGGTTGTACTATTGTACACGGAGGGTCATCACAGGATTAAGTCCTTAATTTGTCCGGGCGGTTCATTCCACGAACCACAATTCTTGTGTTACCTCCACACCTTATGTTACATCCACACCCACCACTCTTACCACCCGCCCAGATAGGTATAGCAGGTTTGAGGGGTTTGAGAAGCATAAAATAAGTAATCACAAAGTATTCAGCCACGTACATCCCGTGTCTGCCCAAAACAAGTTCTCATGTTTTTGAAGATTGATGATCAGGACAACTAGCGCCCTGGACTTGACAAGACTAGCATGGCACTTAATATGACTTATAGCTAGTAAAGTTATCATTAACATCTATGGTGACAAGGATCAGGTGGTTCAAGTATCAAAGGATGGCATAATAAATTTAATACAACATCAAGTGGGCATGTAGCTACCTTAAGCTTTAACATATATTTGCATAATCAATTAGGCATGCAAGTTGATAGTTTAAAAGAACATAATTTTGCATAAAATGTAGGATCAATATGATCAAAGTGATGACTTGCCTTGCTTGGTGTGCCATGGCCTTGATTGACCGAAGCCAAGCCTGCTTAGTCAGAGATCTTAACTTCCTAGTCGTCGCTTTTACCCGAGTCTGGATCTTGTTCGAATCTATCGCCTCGTTGAGTCTTCAGATTCTAATACGCGGCAACGAAAAGAAAGACCAAATAAATACAAACACTTTAAAAGCCCATTTTAATGTAAATTATACATTTATGGTGATTTGAGAATAGAAGGATGATTCGGATTAGTGGGCTGTAAACACAGCGGTAGATGAATTGGGCAGGAGAATGAATTATCTAAGTAGCTTTATCGTGAGGGAAAATTAGGATGAAGAGGGATCGAAGGTGAAGGAGTATTTTACAGGAATTACCTGCTTTGGAACAGTAAGTGGCCAAACACAGCCGATTGGGGAAGGGCAAGGCTCGACCTTTTATTTGACGACTTTCTCTTTATTAATTTACATTTATCAAGGAAGTCTCATGAGTCAGATAGGACTTACGGACAGATAAAAGAGTTTAACTGGGATAGCAAAGAGGGACAGAGCTTTGTGATTTTAGAATATAGATACGTAAGGTGGGTATAATTAAATATGTGGTGTAACTTTGATATTTCAAGTGGCAATACTTATTTGAGATTGCAGTAGCCAACTTAATAAATCATTGTGTTAGCGACTTAAGTAAATGATGGGGTTGTTCATTCTAGTCCAGTCGTTATTATAAGCAAAGTTAATTATTCTGCTTGATTAACGAACTTATTAGAGATGGCCAACGGTTATGTTTTACTAAAAAGAGATGCTATGACTTTTTAGGGATATTCTTAATAAAGCTACTTCTTTTATTATTAATTATTCTCGACTATCGAATTTAAATCCTGAGATAACGATCGGAGATTTGGATGTGAGGCAAAGATGAAGGAATGCTCTTTCTTGTTTAATACTTTCTTAATCGTATTTTATTTGTCATCTTAAGTCTTAGTATTTTAAGATAAATGTTAAAGTCTTTACTTTAAATAATTTAAGCATTTTTGGAAGGAGAGTTTCCATGGTATTAGAGATGAGTAAACTATACTCGATATTTTATGTGGCATCACGATGATATCAGAGAGATAACTTAGTAAACCGGGTGGTTTTAAATCCTCATTATTGAAATGCTATATTTGTTGATACACTTGTTATATTAGTTAACTTTCTTACCATTTCCCTTAGTTATTATGGATTTAGACAATATGGGATGATATAACTCTTTAGCTTCCTTAGAATCGTTTTAGTCATGATATTATTACTATTATTATTTTCATTATTATTATTTTATTGACTTTATGTTAGCTGCTTGATAGTAAGAAAAGGGTCCATGGCATACATTTATTTTAATTAATCTTCTATATGAGGACCAATGAATTAATCTTGATTGGTAAATAAATTAATTAACCATTGTTAAGTTTCAAATTTAGTTGCATGAATCTTTTCATTGTAAATTTATAAATACAATCTTATTTTTTTATTATCATTCACAGCTTACTTTAATATATGCATGAATATCTTCTACACATGAAAATACCATTGAGCCAAAAGGTGAGGAGTTAAGCCACTAGCTAGATGGGCCCACCTGTCATATGGAGACATAGAGAGGAGAGGGTCACTCGGCCGGCTGAATAGAGCACAACAGGGAAGTGGCGAAACAGGGGAGGCGCAGGGGAGGCACGCGGCCAGGGGGAAGGGGCGGTGGCGCCGGCGAAAGGCAGCCGGGGAGGCTTGGGCAACCAGTGAAACGGGTTCCCCCGGCGATGAGGGAGCTCGGGGAGGCGGTGGCCGCTGTAGGGGAGGCGCCAAGGCAACCCGGCGGTGGTGGAAGGTGGCCGGAGAAGGGAGCCAGTTGGGGCGCCGGTGGCCGGAGGAGAGGGGGAACGAAGGGAGGCGCGCCGGAGCATGAGTGGAGTACAGAGAACTCACCGGGGCGCTTGAAGCGGTCGGAGGGAGGCCGACGTGGGATGGCGGCGAGCGCAGGCGGCGGCATAGGGAGGCGACCGTGGCGGGAGCGCTCCGGTGGCGGAGGTCGCCGGTCGACGGCGGGGGAGGCTGCAGGGCGCCGAGGAGATGCTCCCTCCTCGCGGAATCGGTCCGGGGTCGACCGAGGGGGAAGCGGTGGCGGAAGTGGTGGTGGCCGGCCGGAGGCGGAGAAGACGTGTGCGCAGCTTGCTCGGGCGGGGAATTCCCAATTCCTGGCGTGGGGAGACCGTGGACTACAGGGGGCGTGCTGCGACGCGGTTGGCTCGTGGAAGGGATGGCCGAGGCGGCGGAATCGACGCGAGCTCCGACGGCTCGAGCGAGCTCAAATGGGGGGAGAGGAGGCGGAGGCAAACCGAGAGCTTCTTTTATAGCCAGGGAAGACAGCGCAAGCTGAACAGCGTCGGGTATGGGCGATGAGTACCGCCGGCATGGCCGCGGGTACTGCCGGCATGGGCGACGGCATGGCGAGGAGTACCCTGGGTATGGCTGTGCGTACGGCGGCATGGGGCAGCGGGGCAACCGGGGGAGGGCCAATCCGGGGGCAGAGCGGCGAACTAGGGAGCAGAGCACAGGCTGGGCTGGTGCGAGAAACAGCGGCAAGCGGAGGCGGGCCAGCTTGGCTCGACGGGGAATGGAGGAGGAAGAGGGAGGAGGAAGGAAGAAGAAGAAGGAGGCTGTCGGGCGGGCCGGAGGCCAGAGAAGAAGGGGCAGGCCGCATGGGCCTGAGAAAAAGAAAAAAAGAAGAAAAGTTAGCAGGCCGGGGTGAAGAAAAAGAGGATGGGCCGGCCCAGAGGAATTTTGGTGATTTTATAAATTTCCAAATTTTGGATTCCAGATTTGGTTTTGTGGATATACGCTGAATTTGAGAGCTTGGTCCAAATTATTGAATTCAACAATTAGATTTTAAAATTGGCGCAATTTAGAGAAATAAATGTTAATTTTCCAAAATTTGAATTTTCAGATATGAAAATTGGATGGGAAAGACTTTATATGATTTCCAATTTCCATTCGTGGTTTTGAGTTACCATATTTTACTTTAAATTTGAAATTATGATTTCCAAGTAAATTTGGATTGTCTCAGTTTGACTTTCAACCTTGGTTCTGGATTCCAAGGTTTGATTTTTATCAATCGGGCTCTTTGGCAAGGGCCCAGCTCGAGAAATTTAAAATATGCCAAAACTTTTGAAAAACACGGAAGAAACAGTTAAAAGATTTTAACATTTTTGAAATTACACTAGCTCCCTAATTTGGGGTGTTACAGTTACACCCCTTCCATCTTTCACATTATTATTACCTGGAGGTGTAGTAAGCAAAAAGAACAACACATATGCGTGGTATATGTATGAATCAATTATTGTGTCATTTCTCATTCTCACTGTTTTGCACAAACCAATTGATACTACAACGGCTATCAAATGCATACATTGTAATGTTTTCATTCACACCATTCTCCCTCCCATAAGAAAAAGTCGTCCTCGACTTTGTGAAGTACGTGGACAAGTCATTAATGGGAAAAATCAGATCAAATGGTTCAAATATGGAAGAGAAAATTTTAAGGGCCTTCCTTGCTTCAACTGCGCTACTCTGATTATTTGTATATGATTGTTCATCGAAAGAGGGACAAGTAGGCACAAGAAATCTTTGTAAACAGCAAGCACTATTGTTAAACCTCATCTCATTGTGATCATGACGTGGTATAAAAGATTATTTGTCCAAAATTTGCAATTTCAACTCAGCAAGCTTATCACATGTAATGCATATTCGATAAACATAAAAGTTGTCATCTACACCATAATCTCCGATCAAATTGAACTTATATGTGTAGGCATAGGAACTAACGAGTGATTTTAAACATGAAATTTCGGCAACATCCTCAATGACACTAGATAGCTCTTTAGGATCATCGAACATGATATAATATAAAGAATCATCAGGAGATATTCTAGCAAGAACTTCCTTATGAGTAATTAATTCCACATTATGTAAATTGACCAAAGAAATTTCAGAACATGGAATTTTCGATTGAACACATGAGTTCTCACAATTACTCACCTTTTCACAAATAAACTCAGCACCAATATGGTTACCTTTATCATTCTCTTCAGGTAATGCAAGTGCTGTAGGTATCAAATCGTCATGATATAACAACGGAGCAGCAAGTACTTCATCTTCAACTGTGGTTATCTTCTCATCTTTGACTTCCAATGGTACCGGTTGTGGAACATTCGACTCCTCATCTTTAATGTCAACCTGCATAATATGAGAAGCAACACTACGAGTAGAGAGTAAGTCGTTAGTATAAAAAGTAACCTCATTTTTTCCATCATCTCTCTCAATTGGATGCTCTCAACCTCACGTTTGGTGGAATCACACAACTCACTGTTTCTATCACTCTCACCCAATTTGGCTATGTGGCACTCATACTTACAGGGGTTTTGATACATCTCAAGTGGTGTTTGTAGCAATGGGGCAACACCACATGTCTTCTTGACCGAAGGGAAAGTCCCATGCTCGGTCCTCTTCCCACTATCACACTTGTTGAGGCATAAGAATTGAAGTATGGGCTTGGATGAAACTGTGGTGTACGCATATCCATAAGTCTCTTTTCCTCCACAAAATGTGCTCCCTGCTTCATATTCTTCAATTTATCAAATAGATCACGCTTGTAATGACGCAGAACAAAATGGGTTCTCATTTCTCGCTTCATCTCTTGCCATGATGCAACAGGGTCTTCTCCATTCTCAGCTCTTCGAGTAATGACTTGTTCCCACCAATCCAAAGCATAGCCTTCAAACTCAAGTGATGCCAACTGTATCTTTCTCTATCCGTATAGTGATGCATACGGAATATTTTATCAACCTTCAATTCCCAAGTGAGATACTCCTCGGGATCAGTTCCACCTACAAACTTGGGCATGGAAAACTTAAGCTTGCCCAATCCATCATCTTCATTGCGTGGACGACGATAATGGTCATTGTAATGCAAAGCAAAATCTCCATCCCATTCCATCGCATGTGCAGCACCACCACGGCCACCACGACCTCCACCTAGGCCTTGGCCACGCCCTTCATGACCTCCTCCTCGTCCTCCAAGCTGTGGTGGACGCACCACGTTGGCCGCCACTCAGTGTTGCGGTGCAGGAGGTACATGTGCAGCAGCTTCTCCTCCTTGAACACTTGCATCATCGCCACCATTGCAAGCTTGTATGAGCCTAGTGAGGGCTCCAATGTCCTCCCGCAATTGGCGCACATTTTCATCAGCTTGTATCTCCATATTTTGCATCTCCCTTGCAATTGATCAGCAAAAGCATCGTGCTTCTCATGGAGTTGATCGAGTCCTTGGCGTAGCTCACGTTGAAAGTGTTCACGGAGTGCCCCAAATTGATATTGCTTGACGAATGCTTGAGTTTCATTTGTCTCACCACTCTCATCATGGTGTTCTCCTCCACCTGACATGGTTAGCTATGCAAGAAACAAATTGCTTTGTAGAATAATGCTTTATGAAAATCACTCAATCTCATTGTTTTCTCTCCCAAGTAAAGTTCTTACCCTTCCGAAGTGAATTAAGGCCAATAGAAACTTGCACCTGTTAGAAGTGGCAACAGCACAGTGATGATCAAGCGAATTTAAGAGTGTTCACTACTTGCACAATTTCAGCAAACTCCCAATTCCCTCAAGTTGGGTCGGCCATCAAAAAGAACAAGAGTATTTTATTATCAAATGTGGTTTGAGCCCTAAAGGCTGCCAATACAAGGCTTATATAGCCCCTTGGGACGTCCATATGGTCTCCAAACCAAGTACAACTCAACCCTATGTGGTTTTAGATACGAACTCTCACAAAAAGAAAACTATATTTTCCACCCGTCATATTGTTTCGGTCATAACTGTTTATCCGCGATGAATTTAAAGGTGGGACCAGATCCATTGCGTAGCCCTTGAAATTATCTTTCCAACGAGTACAAGAACACCTAATCGGGCTCCGTTTGTGAAAGTTATGGCCTTTTTAGTAACTGCCTGTCAGGCTGTCCCGAACCGAATCCGAATTGAATTCTGAGTTGAATCCGAGTTTGAATTGGATTGAGCACGTGGGAAGTCCGAATTTGGCACGAAAATCTTATCCAAAACTTGTAGTTTAAGTCCTTGGGCTCCTCCCTTTTTGCTCTCCCACTGCATGGGATTCTTTTCTCATTGATCAGCTACTTGGGCTTCTCCATTGCTTTGGCCCCGGAATCATCACAATATTCAAACCTAATAATAAACAAGAATTTGGCATAAGGTAGAATATCGTTCCCACGAATAGAAGGAAATTCATTAAGAAACAAATTCACCTGACAATATTTAATGCGGCACAATACTTCTTTCTAGCGAAATAATGTATTTGACTTAAAAGTGCTAAGCATGTGCGTATCCGCATCATCCTCCCTGATGAGGACATACCTTCCATGGATACGACTCGTCCACAACAAGTGTTGCAAGGACCACTTACTCGAGCTCGTGCTCGTCAACTTAATTACCAGGTGAACTCATTCTAGGTTCATAAGTTACAGAGAATAGACCGCTACCTAATGCAAGTGATTTAATTGTGCTTAGGAACTTGGGAAAGGGTGAAGGAAAGGGACATGGAGTCATGGACACGCATGGAAGGAATAATGGTGGTCACCACGTCACTTTGGGACCAAGTCAAGCACGAATTCGAGTTGGACACGTTTTGGAATCAGACTCGGACTGCTGCGATGTACCAAGTTCAAACGGGCATAACTTCCTCATACGGACTCCGTTTGGGACGTTCGTGTACTTCATGGAAAGCTTATGAAGTCTACTTTCAAACGGATCCAACATCATCTTCAAATTCCATCTGAGTCGGCCGCAGTCATTAAAAGAGTCCACATTGGGTTCTGAGTCCGAGACAAAAAGGGTGCTGCGCCACCACCACTTGGGCCCATGGGCCTTGTAACCCTAGGGCGTGCACTTGGATGCCACCCCTGGTCGTTCTCCCTATAAAGGAGCCGCCGCCTCCCTTGCTAGGACTTGGATTTCGTTGAGTTTAGGTTTAGCCATTGTGCAAACTTTTTTCTTCAGTTGTGTCGGATGACCACCTGTCAAGACAGTTTCGAGATCCCATCTTTGTTATTCGCAATACAATTTATGCTTCGTTCATATTTGCAATATCAGATTGCCTACGTCTTATTCTTGCTAGTTCTTCGATTGCTCGCAGGGATTGAACTTCGTGTTCAGGTTGATCGCGCCTCCAGCGTGGTCAGTAACACTTCGGAGTTGGTTCAGCGATTGCTAAGGCGCAAGCGTCGTCGTACGATTGTAGTCGGATCGTGAGAGTCACCTCCACCAAAATCGATAGTTATCAATCTTATCGAAAGATCGGGCACCTCGTCTCCATCACTCCCCTTTTTCAAGAAAAGCCGTCCTCGGGTTTTGATAGCCTGAAATTGTACTAAACAAAGAATACAATGTGTATGCATGGTATATGTATTGGTCAGTTACACCCCTTCCATCTTTCACATAATTATTACCTGGAGGTGTAGTAAGCAAAAAGAATAACACATATGCGTGGTTATGTATGAATCAATTATTGTGTCATTTCTCATTCTCACTGTTTTGCACAAACCAATTGATACTACAACGGCTATCAAATGCATACATTGTAATGTTTTCATTCGCACCATTCTCCCTCCCATAAGAAAAAGTCGTCCTCGACTTTGTGAAGTACGTGGACAAGTCATTAATGGGAAAAATCAGATCAAACGGTTCAAATATGGAAGGGAAAATTTTAAGGGCCTTCCTTGCTTCAACTGCGCTACTCTGATTATCTGTATATGATTGTTCATCGAAAGAGGAACAAGTAGGCACAAGAAATCTTTGTGAACAGCAAGCACTATTGTTAAACCTCATCTCATTGCGATCATGACGTGGTATAAAAGATTGTTTGTCCAAAATATGCAATTTCAACTCAGCAAGCTTATCACATGTAATGCATATTCGATAAATATAAAAGTTGCCATCTACACCATAATCTCCGATCAAATTGAACTTATATGTGTAGGCATAGGAACTAACTAGTGATTTTAAACATGAAATTTCCGCAACATCCTCAATGACACTAGATAGCTCTTTAGGATCATCGAACATGATAAAATATAAAGAATCACCAGGAGATATTCTAGCAAGAACTTCCTTATGAGTAATTAATTCCACATTATGTAAATTGACCAAAGAAATTTCAGAACATGGAATTTTCGATTGAACACATGAGTTCTCACAATTACTCACCTTTTCACAAATAAACTCAACACCAATATGGTTACCTTTATCATTCTCTTCAGGTGATGCAAGTGCTGTAGGTATCAAATCGTCATGATATAACAACGGAGCAGCAAGTACTTCATCTTCAACTGTGGTTATCTTCTCATCTTTGACTTCCAATGGTACCGGTTGTGGAACATTCGACTCCTCATCTTTAATGTCAACCTGCATAATATGAGAAGCAACACTACGAGTAGAGAGTAAGTCGTTAGTATAAAAAGTAACCTCATTTTTTCCATCATCTCTCTCAATTGGATGCTCTCAACCTCACGTTTGGTGGAATCACACAACTCACTATTTCTATCACTCTCACCCAATTTGGCTATGTGGCACTCATACTTACAGGGGTTTTGATACATCTCAAGTGGTGTTTGTAGCAATGGGGCAACACCACATGTCTTCTTGACCGAAGGGAAAGTCCCATGCTCGGTCCTCTTCCCACTATCACACTTGTTGAGGCATAAGAATTGAAGTATGGGCTTGGATGAAACTGTGGTGTACGCATATCCATAAGTCTCTTTTCCTCCACAAAATGTGCTCCCTGCTTCATATTCTTCAATTTATCAAATAGATCACGCTTGTAATGACGCAGAACAAAATGGGTTCTCATTTCTCGCTTCATCTCTTGCCATGATGCAACAGGGTCTTCTCCATTCTCAGCTCTTCGAGTAATGACTTGTTCCCACCAATCCAAAGCATAGCCTTCAAACTCAAGTGATGCCAACTGTATCTTTCTCTATCCGTATAGTGATGCATACGGAATATTTTATCAACCTTCAATTCCCAAGTGAGATACTCCTCGGGATCAGTTCCACCTACAAACTTGGGCATGGAAAACTTAAGCTTGCCCAATCCATCATCTTCATTGCGTGGACGACGATAATGGTCATTGTAATGCAAAGCAAAATCTCCATCCCATTCCATCGCATGTGCAGCACCACCACGGCCACCACGACCTCCACCTAGGCCTTGGCCACGCCCTTCATGACCTCCTCCTCGTCCTCCAAGCTGTGGTGGACGCACCACGTTGGCCGCCACTCAGTGTTGCGGTGCAGGAGGTACATGTGCAGCAGCTTCTCCTCCTTGAACACTTGCATCATCGCCACCATTGCGAGCTTGTATGAGCCTAGTGAGGGCTCCAATGTCCTCCCGCAATTGGCGCACATTTTCATCAGCTTGTATCTCCATATTTTGCATCTCCCTTGCAATTGATCAGCAAAAGCATCGTGCTTCTCATGGAGTTGATCGAGTCCTTGGCGTAGCTCACGTTGAAAGTGTTCACGGAGTGCCCCAAATTGATATTGCTTGACGAATGCTTGAGTTTCATTTGTCTCACCACTCTCATCATGGTGTTCTCCTCCACCTGACATGGTTAGCTATGCAAGAAACAAATTGCTTTGTAGAATAATGCTTTATGAAAATCACTCAATCTCATTGTTTTCTCTCCCAAGTAAAGTTCTTACCCTTCCGAAGTGAATTAAGGCCAATAAAAACTTACACCTGTTAGAAGTGGCAACAGCACAGTGATGATCAAGCGAATTTAAGAGTGTTCACTACTTGCACAATTTCAGCAAACTCCCAATTCCCTCAAGTTGGGTCGGCCATCAAAAAGAACAAGAGTATTTTATTATCAAATGTGGTTTGAGCCCTAAAGGCTGCCAATACAAGGCTTATATAGCCCCTTGGGACGTCCATATGGTCTCCAAACCAAGTACAACTCAACCCTATGTGGTTTTAGATACGAACTCTCACAAAAAGAAAACTATATTTTCCACCCATCATATTGTTTCGGTCATAACTGTTTATCCGCGATGAATTTGAAGGTGGGACCAGATCCATTGCGTAGCCCTTGAAATTATCTTTCCAACGAGTACAAGAACACCTAATCGGGCTCCGTTTGTGAAAGTTATGGCCTTTTTAGTAACTGCCTGTCAGGCTGTCCCGAACCGAATCCGAATTGAATTCTGAGTTGAATCCGAGTTTGAATTGGATTGAGCACGTGGGAAGTCCGAATTTGGCACGAAAATCTTATCCAAAACTTGTAGTTTAAGTCCTTGGGCTCCTCCCTTTTTGCTCTCCCACTGCATGGGATTCTTTTCTCATTGATCAGCTACTTGGGCTTCTCCATTGCTTTGGCCCCGGAATCATCACAATATTCAAACCTAATAATAAACAAGAATTTGGCATAAGGTAGAATATCGTTCCCACGAATAGAAGGAAATTCATTAAGAAACAAATTCACCTGACAATATTTAATGCGGCACAATACTTCTTTCTAGCGAAATAATGTATTTGACTTAAAAGTGCTAAGCATGTGCGTATCCGCATCATCCTCCCTGATGAGGACATCCCTTCCATGGATACGACTCGTCCACAACAAGTGTTGCAAGGACCACTTACTCGAGCTCGTGCTCGTCAACTTAATTACCAGGTGAACTCATTCTAGGTTCATAAGTTACAGAGAATAGACCGCTACCTAATGCAAGTGATTTAATTGTGCTTAGGAACTTGGGAAAGGGTGAAGGAAAGGGACATGGAGTCATGGACACGCATGGAAGGAATAATGGTGGTCACCACGTCACTTTGGGACCAAGTCAAGCACGAATTCGAGTTGGACACGTTTTGGAATCAGACTCGGACTGCTGCGATGTACCAAGTTCAAACGGGCATAACTTCCTCATACGGACTCCGTTTGGGACGTTCGTGTACTTCATGGAAAGCTTATGAAGTCTACTTTCAAACGGATCCAACATCATCTTCAAATTCCATCTGAGTCGGCCGCAGTCATTAAAAGAGTCCACATTGGGTTCTGAGTCCGAGACAAAAAGGGTGCTGCGCCACCACCACTTGGGCCCATGGGCCTTGTAACCCTAGGGCGTGCACTTGGATGCCACCCCTGGTCGTTCTCCCTATAAAGGAGCCGCCGCCTCCCTTGCTAGGACTTGGATTTCGTTGAGTTTAGGTTTAGCCATTGTGCAAACTTTTTTCTTCAGTTGTGTCGGACGACCACCTATCAAGACAGTTTCGAGATCCCATCTTTGTTATTCGCAATACAATTTATGCTTCGTTCATATTTGCAATATCAGATTGCCTACGTCTTATTCTTGCTAGTTCTTCGATTGCTCGCAGGGATTGAACTTCGTGTTCAGGTTGATCGCGCCTCCAGCGTGGTCAGTAACACTTCGGAGTTGGTTCAGCGATTGCTAAGGCGCAAGCGTCGTCGTACGATTGTAGTCGGATCGTGAGAGTCACCTCCACCAAAATCGATAGTTATCAATCTTATCGAAAGATCGGGCACCTCGTCTCCATCACTCCCCTTTTTCAAGAAAAGCCGTCCTCGGGTTTTGATAGCCTGAAATTGTACTAAACAAAGAATACAATGTGTATGCATGGTATATGTATTGGTCAGTTACACCCCTTCCATCTTTCACATAATTATTACCTGGAGGTGTAGTAAGCAAAAAGAATAACACATATGCGTGGTTATGTATGAATCAATTATTGTGTCATTTCTCATTCTCACTGTTTTGCACAAACCAATTGATACTACAACGGCTATCAAATGCATACATTGTAATGTTTTCATTCGCACCATTCTCCCTCCCATAAGAAAAAGTCGTCCTCGACTTTGTGAAGTACGTGGACAAGTCATTAATGGGAAAAATCAGATCAAACGGTTCAAATATGGAAGGGAAAATTTTAGGGGCCTTCCTTGCTTCAACTACGCTACTCTGATTATCTGTATATGATTGTTCATCGAAAGAGGAACAAGTAGGCACAAGAAATCTTTGTGAACAGCAAGCACTATTGTTAAACCTCATCTCATTGTGATCATGACGTGGTATAAAAGATTGTTTGTCCAAAATATGCAATTTCAACTCAGCAAGCTTATCACATGTAATGCATATTCGATAAATATAAAAGTTGCCATCTACACCATAATCTCCGATCAAATTGAACTTATATGTGTAGGCATAGGAACTAACTAGTGATTTTAAACATGAAATTTCCGCAACATCCTCAATGACACTAGATAGCTCTTTAGGATCATCGAACATGATAAAATATAAAGAATCATCAGGAGATATTCTAGCAAGAACTTCCTTATGAGTAATTAATTCCACATTATGTAAATTGACCAAAGAAATTTCAGAACATGGAATTTTCGATTGAACACATGAGTTCTCACAATTACTCACCTTTTCACAAATAAACTCAGCACCAATATGGTTACCTTTATCATTCTCTTCAGGTAATGCATGTGCTGTAGGTATCAAATCGTCATGATATAACAACGGAGCAGCAAGTACTTCATCTTCAACTGTGGTTATCTTCTCATCTTTGACTTCCAATGGTACCGGTTGTGGAACATTCGACTCCTCATCTTTAATGTCAACCTGCATAATATGAGAAGCAACACTACGAGTAGAGAGTAAGTCGTTAGTATAAAAAGTAACCTCATTTTTTCCATCATCTCTCTCAATTGGATGCTCTCAACCTCACGTTTGGTGGAATCACACAACTCACTGTTTCTATCACTCTCACCCAATTTGGCTATGTGGCACTCATACTTACAGGGGTTTTGATACATCTCAAGTGGTGTTTGTAGCAATGGGGCAACACCACATGTCTTCTTGACCGAAGGGAAAGTCCCATGCTCGGTCCTCTTCCCACTATCACACTTGTTGAGGCATAAGAATTGAAGTATGGGCTTGGATGAAACTGTGGTGTACGCATATCCATAAGTCTCTTTTCCTCCACAAAATGTGCTCCCTGCTTCATATTCTTCAATTTATCAAATAGATCACGCTTGTAATGACGCAGAACAAAATGGGTTCTCATTTCTCGCTTCATCTCTTGCCATGATGCAACAGGGTCTTCTCCATTCTCAGCTCTTCGAGTAATGACTTGTTCCCACCAATCCAAAGCATAGCCTTCAAACTCAAGTGATGCCAACTGTATCTTTCTCTATCCGTATAGTGATGCATACGGAATATTTTATCAACCTTCAATTCCCAAGTGAGATACTCCTCGGGATCAGTTCCACCTACAAACTTGGGCATGGAAAACTTAAGATTGCCCAATCCATCATCTTCATTGCGTGGACGACGATAATGGTCATTGTAATGCAAAGCAAAATCTCCATCCCATTCCATCGCATGTGCAGCACCACCACGGCCACCACGACCTCCACCTAGGCCTTGGCCACGCCCTTCATGACCTCCTCCTCGTCCTCCAAGCTGTGGTGGACGCACCACGTTGGCCGCCACTCAGTGTTGCGGTGCAGGAGGTACATGTGCAGCAGCTTCTCCTCCTTGAACACTTGCATCATCACCACCATTGCGAGCTTGTATGAGCCTAGTGAGGGTTCCAATGTCCTCCCGCAATTGGCGCACATTTTCATCAGCTTGTATCTCCATATTTTGCATCTCCCTTGCAATTGATCAGCAAAAGCATCGTGCTTCTCATGGAGTTGATCGAGTCCTTGGCGTAGCTCACGTTGAAAGTGTTCACGGAGTGCCCCAAATTGATATTACTTGACGAATGCTTGAGTTTCATTTGTCTCTCCACTCTCATCATGGTGTTCTTGATGAAAGGCGATGGGGTCCCGATCTTCCGATAGGATGATAACTATCGATTTTGGCGGAGGTGACCCTTGATAACTACAACCGAACGACGTCGCTTGCGCCTTAGCAATCGCTGAACCACACTCCAAGTTGTTATCAACCGTGCCAAGAACGCGGTTGACCTGTCCACGAAGGTCTATTCCTGCATGCAATCGAAGAACACGCAAGAACAAGATAACAAGCAATCTGAAATTGCAAATATTGATATTGAATTCAAAAGGTGGGATTCTGACGGCTGTCTTGACAGGTGGTCGTCCGACACAACTGAAGAACAGAAGTTTGTATAATAGCTAAACCTAAACTCAACGAAATCCAAGTCCTAACAAGGGAGGCGGCGGCTCCTTTATAGGGAGAACAACCAGGAGGGGCATCCAAAGTGCATGCTCTAGGGTTACAAGGCCCATGGGCCCAATTGGTGGTGGCGCAGCACCCTTTTGACTCGGACTCAAAAACCAACGTGGATTGTTTTGATGATTGCAGCCGGCTCGGATGGAATTTGAAGATGAAGTTGGATCCGTTGGAAAGTAGACTTCATAAGCTTTCCATGAAGTACAAGAACATCCCAAACAGAGTCCGTATGAGAAAGTTACGTTCGTTTCAACTTGCACCATTGCAGCAGTCCGAATCTGATTCCGGTACGTGACCAACACGGACTCTTTTGATGATTGCGGCTGTCTCGAATAGAATTTGAAGATGGGGTTGAATCCTTTAGAAAGTAGACTTGATAAGCTTTCCATCAAGTCCAAGAACGTCCCAAACGGAGTCCGTATGAGAAAGTTACGTCTGTTTAAACTTGCACCATTGCAGCAGTCCGAGTCTGATTCCAAAACGTGTCCAACTCGAATTCGTGCTTGACTTGGTCCCAAAGTGACGTGGTGACCTCCATTATTCCTTCCATGCATGTCCAGGATTCCATGTCCCTTTCCTTCATCCTTTCCCAAATTCCTAAGCACAATTTAATCACTTGCATTAGGTAGCGGTCTATTCTCAGTAACATATGAAGGCTGAAGAAACGAATTCACCTTTAGTTCAATCTTGATATTGGGCACGATTGTCGTATGTGTTTGTGGCGTGGTCACATCATCCTCCCCTTCTTGATAGAAAACCGTCCTCGGTTTTAGCATATGTGTAGCCTCATGTATTGCGTGATCTTCCTCATAAATCTCGGTACATAATAACAAACGCAACAAACTCTCATTATGTAATATCATACGTTCTTTATCACACAAAGTAAAACCTTTTCGAAACGAGCTCACCTTATAATTTAAGTGATGCGTAGGAGCTCTTGTAATTGGAACAACAAGCATAGCAAATATGGTTGTATCCATAGGGGTCGTGTCCTCATCATCCTCCGCTTCTTGAAAACAAAGCCGTCCTCGGCTTTCGATAAACTGAAAGTATGGTAACAAAGAAGCCAAGGTGTATGCATGGTATATGTATATGTCATCCGTTTTAACAGTTTTTCGTTGTTGCACAATTAATGTTATAACACAGCAGCAATCATAAAAGCTCATTGTATTATTAACCCAAAAGTAATTATATATGTTAATGAACAAATCAAAATTTCTCACACAGTAATTATCGCAACTTGTTTTGCAAATGTAAGTGAAGCATTTATGCAATTCAAATCTTTGAAGTTGTAAACTTGTTGTGGTGGCACATATAGGCAAAGCTACAACTTTTGGAATCAAACAAAGTTTATCCATATAATTGTTGGATCATAAGGGCCTTCTCACCCTAAAAGCGAGCCAATGAGGTGAGGGACTCCCCCACTTTTAAATTAGGTCCCTTGCCCTTCCACAACCAATGTGGGACTATTCCAACAATCTCCCCCTTCACACATTGGTGTCCCTCAGCCCTTCACCGCCCCTTCACCGTACACCGACGGTCCCTCAGGGTCACAGTCCATCAGGCGTTCACACACTAGTGTCCATTGGGCCAGAGATGTTAGAACCGGGCTCTGATACCACTTGTTGGATCATAAGGGCCTTCTCACCCTAAAAGCTAGCCAATGAGGTGAGGGACTCCCCCACTTTTAAATTAGGTCCCTTGCCCTTCCACAACCAATGTGGGACTATTCCAACAATTAGATTGTTGGGAAAATAGTCCCACATGGATTGTGGGAGAGGAGCAAGCACAACTTATAAGTATGAGGGAGCCCCCACCCATTGGACTAGTCTTTTGGGGGGAGAAGGCCCAATACCACTTATAAGGTTGTTGCTTAAAGGGCTTGCTTGCGGGCAGCCCGTGGGCTCAGATGCGTGGGGTGCGCAGCCCATTTAAGACCTGGGGACCGGGGCACGGGCGCGTACGGGTCAGGGGCGTGGGCATATGACGCATGGCGCGTGTGGGCCCGTAGCGGACACACGGCATGGTATATGCGCCAGCACTGGACGTACGGACGTGTGCTAACAATAATCAGATTTCAATTGAGCAATAGCAAATTTATCTAGTAAGGGTGAAAATATTTGCAATTTCTTCCATACATCAATTTCATTATTCAGATTGCCAATGTTAGATGGTTCAATAAGAGAAGAACACATAGGTATTGAATGATCACTAAATTTTATTTTTCTTTCATAATGAACAAAATTGAGCATACAAGAGTTGTTGTTCAAAACAACAAGCTGCAATTCATCCATGTGGTCACAAGTTATGCATATTCGATATACAAGAAATTGATTTCCTACACCATAATCTCCAATCAAATTAAACTTATACCCAGGGGTGTAAGCACTAAACAAGAATTTTGAACATGTAAGTTCAGAAACTTTCTCCAAAGCATGTGACAATTTCATAGGAAGATCCAACATGATGTAACACAATGAATTGGCAGGAGAAATTCTAGTCAAAACTTCTTTATATCTAACCAAAGCCACATGATCGTTGTAGGTGACTAATTCATCACATGAATCACTCAAAACAGTAGGCAATTCAATTATTTGTTGACAAGGTGCACTCAACGTATTCTCAACACTCAAATCAATGCAGTGTGAATTCTCTACTTGAAATATGGGCACGTCAGGATCGTTTTCCACTAAGTTTTGCTCTAAAATAGCATGAACGGTGCATAATTGTTGCTCTTCACAAGCATACTCACCCGTGAGTGATGATAGCACCATGATCTTTACCTTTTTGGCTCCCCTCAGATGATGTAGGTGCATCCATCTCCTCATCTTCGTTCTCAACGAATGGAATCGATGGTTCAATCAACTCATGCTCCTTTTCGACATGGTTCTCAAATTACTGCAAGTTGTTAGTCACAGAAAGAGGCACAAACAAGGGTTTGTTCTCATGTTTTTTAGCATTAAACATTCTCAGTTTCTCCTCAATCTGACTTTCAACCTTACAAGCAAGTATAAACAAATCATAGGGAGAATTATATTCTTTGTGAATGAGAATGTTCTTAATTGCTTGATTAAGCCCACGTAAAAATCTATTCTCTGTAGCTTCCACATGTTCCTCTAATTCACTTACAGTTCTCCTACCTTGTTCTAAACGTTGCAATCTTTTTAACAAGTCACGTGAATAATATGAAGGAACAAATGTAGATCTCATCACTCGTTTCAAAACATTCCAAGTTTTAGGTACATGTGGTAGGCTACATTGTTTCCTCCACCAAAATAATGCGAAATCAGTGAATTCACTAGTAGCAGCCCTAACTCTTTTATCATCAGGAAAATCATAGCACAGAAAATTTTGATCTAATCGTATTTCCCATTCAAGATAAGCTTCAGGGTCATATCTACCAGCAAATGGAGGAATTGTAAACTTGGCATCATCATCACATACCTCTCTTGTTAACCTACCTGTACCTTGTCGATTATGTCGAAGTCGACAACGGTCGCGATCATTGGAGCCCTCAATTCTGTTGTTGATGGTGGTGAGGGTCTTATTAATACGATCCAACAAGTTGTTGGTCTCACAAAAATTGCTACAATGTGATCTTGAACCTGTCATGGTTAGTAGAAAACAAGGAAATACACAAGAATTATGTAAGTCCCTATAAACTACTAGGAGGTGGAGCTTCACAAGTCACACATCTCTCAAACTCTTACCAAGCTCTTACAAGTTCTTACCAATGCAAAACAGGTGGTGTAACCGGTGGCTGGTTCGTGATAACTTGACTCAAGTGATGTGTATAGCGATTGCAAGGGTCGGTTCGACGTGATCTGCTCGGTTAGTAAAAGGTGTAGCTTGGAAGGCTAGATATGTAGCAATGGAGAACAATCAAATAATTTCAGAAATTGCATAGAATTGAATTATAGTTCGTATCTAGCACTTAGCCTATGTTGCTGATCACCCAAGGATGGAAGAAGGCTAAAATATGTGTATGGTAATGTATGAGAGTGGTAAATACAAGATAATTCAATCGAATGCAATCTAGAATTGAAGTGTATGGTAATGCTCTGATACCACTTGATGAGGCGATGGGGTCCCGATCTTCCGATAGGATGATAACTATCGATTTTGGTGGAGGTGACCCTTGCGATCCGACTACAACCGAACGACGTCGCTTGCGCCTTAGCAATCGCTGAACCAACCCCAAGATGTTATCAACCGTGCCAAGAACGCGGTTGACCTGACTACGAAGGTCTATTCCTGCATGCAACCGAAGAACAAGCAAGAACAAGATAACAAGCAATCTGAAATTGCAAATATTTCTATTGAATTCAAAAGGTGGGATTCCAAAGGCTGTCTTGACAGGTGGTCGTCCGACACAACTGAAGAACAGAAGTTTGCATAATAGCTAAACCTAAACTCAATGAAATCCCCTTATAGTTCTACTTTCTTGTTTTAAATGTTGCAATTTAGCTAGCAAATAATCAGCATGATATTTAGGAACATAGTGATCTCTCAAAAGTTTCTTTAGTGCATGCCACGTTTGAGGCGCTCTTCCAAGTCTACTTATGTATTTCCACCAAAGTATTGCATTATCAATAAAAACACTAGTGGCAGCTCTAATCTTTTGCCTATCAGACCAATCATAACAATCAAATTTTTTATCTAGTGCTATCTCCCAGTCAATATAGGCATCAGGATCAAATTCACCAGCAAATGATGGCAAAGTGATTTTAGCTTTACCAGACGCACTATCACGATTGTGTACCTCCCGTGGTGAAGAAGCTTGTCTCAAGCGTGCATATTCCTCGCGAATTTTTTTGATCTCCCAACCAATTTCTCGAAGAAGATGTGGATCTATCTTGTAATCATTCCGTGAACCTGCCATGGTTAGTAGCAAACAAGGAAACAAATCACAAGTATATGCTCCTATCAACTACTAGAATATGGTGGCTCAATTCAAGTAATGCATCTCTCAAGCTTTTACCAAATTCTTACAAGTTCTTACCAAAGCAAACAGGTGGTGCAACCGGTGGCTGGTTCGTGATAAATCTAACTCAAGTGATGAGTAAAGCGATTGCAAGGTACAGCGACACTTGTTCGGTTAGTAGAAAAGTGGAGCTTGGATAGGCTATGTATTTTGTAGCAAAGGAAAACAATCGATTAATTTCAGAAATTGCATAGAATTGAATTGTAGTTCGTATCTAGCACTTAGCCTATGTTGCTGATCAACCAGGGATGGAAGAAGGCAAAAACAAGTGTATGACAATGTATAAGAGTGGTAAATACAAGATAATTCAATCGAATGCAATTTGGAATTGAAGAACACAAGGATTGATCCCAAACTTGAAAATTGAAGATTTCTGTCCACTGGACAGCACGTCGGTATTTCGGCCGTAACTTTTTGTCAGTTGCCTTTTTTCCAATGATTCCTTTTTCCCCTTTTCCTAACGGCTTTATCTACAACTTTTGTTTTGGGGCCAAGTTCTGGAAACCGACCGAAAAATTCGTACAAAATTCACAAGTGCTGACTGTTGCAGATTCAATCTGGAATTTTAGGTCAACTTCCACCGCAGATATCTCCTAACTGCCTTGCTGGAATGACGTGAAATTTTACAGATAGATGGAAAATGAAGTTTTGAATCTAATGGCGGTGGTTTAACTCAAAAAAAATGATCGGAGTCAAAAGTTATGGCGTTTTGGGTGGCGGCTGCAGAGGAAAGAAAAATCAGCCGAATTGGAATTAGGGTTTGGGGTGCAGATTTTTTGTTTGGATTTTTTTTATGGAATCAAGGATATGACCAGCAACTAGACAAAGCTAAAATGGACACAAATTCAATTTAGCAAACCAAAACTAACAGATTGAAAGGCACAACGGGGTTTGGACAGCGGAAATTAACACTTTTTTGTGGGGCAATTTTTTTTGGACTATAGGAAATAAAAACCAATCTACTAACTAGGGATACAAGAAATTCCTACCGGTCAACTGAAGCTCTGACACCAACTGATGAAAGGCGATGGGGTCCCGATCTTCCGATAGGATGATAACTATCGATTTTGGTGGACGTGACCCTTGCGATCCGACTACAACCGAACGACGTCGCTTGTGCCTTAGCAATCGCTGAACCACACTCCAAGTTGTTATCAACCGTGCCAAGAATGCGGTTGACCTGACCACGAATGATACGGGGAGGGGTCCCGATCTTCTCAGTGAGGAACTGTAGATTGTTGATGCGAAGTAGACGATGTCGCTAGTTGAACACTCGCGCCAATGCACGAACCCTCAACTCTTCGGAATACGCCCAAAACACACCGGATAATTGTTCGTCGCGAGACCACAAGCGACGAACGCCAAGTCCGCAATTCCCAATGGAACGACGGTTTGACCTTGAATTGCAGAACGAACAATGGATTGCCTAGTTCTCTCTCAAAGTCCTCGCATGAACTCTGGTATTGAAAGAACAAGCAATAGCTATGTTTCAATCTTATGCAAAAACTTGGTTCCCTTTACAATGGGGGTCTACCCCTCAATATATAGTCTCATCCTAAGAACTATTCAACACTAAATTTTCCATGTGGTACTATCCACGCGTGAGTACTGTAGCATGGCACTGTTCACGGGCCCAGTACTGTAGCGCGACACTGTTCATGGGGCCGAATACTGTAGCGTAGCACTGTTCACAGGCCGGGTACTGTAGCGCGGCCTGGTACTGTTCATGCGTGGATTTGTGCTTCTTTGGATGACGGCCACATTTCCTTGATCTCTGTCATTTCAATCTTGAAGTAGAGATGTCCTCATTAACTTTGGCTCCGGCCTCCCTCTCCTCCCTCGTGGTTCCAAATGCTTCACAATGTTCAAACCTGAGAATGCACAAAACATTTGCATGAGGTAGTACCCAATTCGCATCAATAACAATAGATTCGTTAAGAAACAAAAGCACCTGTTGATTTAGAAGTTTAGCTCTTGCTCTAGTCAATGGACCAACATGCACTTCTGCACTTGTATTACTTGTAGCTTCACTTATGACGTCCATCTCAGTATGTGCATGACCACCAATAGGAGAAGATGTATAAGTGTTAGGGATGCCCTCATCATCCTCCCCCCTTGAAAAGGCGTCGTCCTCGACGCTGGGTCGTCACCACCAAAGAAAGGTGATAAATCAGCGACATTGAACGTAGAGCTCACACCATAGTCATCGCCGGAAAGCTCGATCTTGTAGGCATTGTCATTGATCTTTGCAAGCACCTTGAAAGGCCCATCACCTCGCGGCAGCAATTTAGACTTGCGGCGTTCTGGAAAACAATCCTTGCGGTAGTGTACCCAAACCAAATCACCTGGTTGAAAAACCATCTTCTTCCTTTTCTTGTTCGCCTTCTCAGCATAGTACTTGACCTTGCGCTCTATCTCTTCTTTTGTCTTGAGATGCAATTTCTTCACATATTCAGCTCGCTTTGACGCCTCCATATGAGTATGGTGTTGACTGGGAAGCGGCAACAAATCAAGCGGCGTAAAGGGCTTGAAACCATAAACGACCTCAAATGGACACATCTGCGTAGTGGAATGCACGGCCCGATTATAAGCGAATTCTACGTGAGGCAAACAATCCTCCCACTCGCGTAGATTCTTCTTGATCATGGTCCGGAGTAGCATCGAAAGTGTGCGGTTCACCACCTCAGTTTGACCATCAGTTTGGGGATGACAAGTTGTGCTGAATAACAACTTCGTCCCCAGTTTACCCCAAAGCGTCTTCCAGAAGTAGCTCATGAACTTCACGTCATGATCTGACACAATAGTACGGGGCACGCCATGTAGTCTCACGATCTCCCTGAAAAACAAGTCAGCAATATGCGACGCATTGTCGCTCTTGTGGCACGGAATAAAGTGTGCCATCTTCGAAAAACGATCCACAACGACAAAAACAGAATCACTCCCCCTCTTAGTTCTAGGCAGTCCTAAAACAAAATCCATACTAATATCCTCCCATGGGGCATTGGGAACAGGTAAAGGGGTATACAAACCGTGTGGATTCAACTTCGATTTCGCTTTGTGGCAAGTAATGCATCGCTGCACATACCTCTCCACATCTCGCCTCATCTTAGGCCAATAAAAGTGATCGCTCAGCATAGACAACGTCTTCTCACGTCCAAAATGTCCCATCAATCCACCTGCATGTGATTCATACCCTTTGGAGAGAAGCTCTTGTACTTGTTTCTGAATCTCCTTTGTTTCCTCGGGATTAGTGCGGTACGGTGGTCGGTTCGGCAGCGACGCTCCTGGAATCAAGTCGATCTTATGTTCTATCCCGCGGATTGGTGGTAGCCCAGCTGGTACCTCCTCTGGAAAGACGTCGCTGAAATCCTGCAAAACAGAAACAACACCACTAGGAAGAGAAGTGAAGTCGTTAGTCGAAAGCAATGCGTCTTTGTACAGCAGCACCACGTGCACCAAATTAGGGTCCTCGCTGAATTCTCTCATCTCTGATTTGGTGGCTAACATCACTAAATTCTTCTCTCCCTCACGTTTCTTGTTACGACTCAGATGGTTCTCTCGCTCTTGTGCACTCTCAACGTGCATCTCAATTTTCTGCATGCAGGAATTGACAATTTGTTGCGGTGTAAGCGGCTTCAAGATGACATCCATATCGTGCCATCGAAATGTGTAGCGATTTGTACGCCCATCGTGAACAGCGGAACGGTCATATTGCCATGGCCGTCCCAAGAGCAAGTGACAAACCGTCATAGGCACAACATCACAGTCCACAGTATCGGTGTACTTCCCAATAGAAAACGTCACGCGCACCGTATAGTTCACCTTCACTTCCTCTTTGTCGCTCAACCATTGCACATGATAAGGACGCGGATGCGGCAAATACTTCAAACCCAACTTATGACACATATCCTTGCTAGCCAGATTGTGACAACTCCCGCAATCAATGATCACTTTGCACACCTTACCCTTATCAAGCTTTGCCCAAGTCTGAAACAAATTGCACCGCTGTTCGAGTGATGGCGATGGCATCACACTAAGCACCTTGGGCGTGCAAACAATGGAATACTGCTCAGTGTTAGGAAACTCAGGATCGCACTCACATTGTTCTATGTCATCAGTGTGCAAGACTGCTTGTGCATCAGGCGACTCATCATCATCACTAGCTGAAACATAACCGCCATCCTCTGTGATAAGCATAGTTCTGACATTTGGGCAGTCCCTCTGAAAATGGCCAACACCCTTGCACTTGTGGCAAATAATGTCACGTGAACGGCCTGTCGAACCCATAGACGAGGTCGCACTAGCAGCGGGCGCCATAGGTCGACGCACCGGTGATGGTGTACTCTCCAGCTTCTTACTTGCAGAATTGCGCATCGCTGAATTGCTTGCAGCCGAAGTGCTCTTGTTTGGTTGGCTGTTGTTATATGTCTGTCCCGGACTAGTTGAAGAACGTGACCGGGCAGCAAACCGTGCGTCGTCAATCACTTGTCGCTCAGCTTCGCGTGCTTGGTGCAGCAACTCAATCATATCATTATAGGGATGGTGATTGACAATGCGCTTGACAGCACGATTCATACCAGCTAGAAATCTCGCCATGGTCTGTTCTTCATTCTCGTGGACATCTGCATGTATCATGATAGTCTCCATTTCCTTATGATATTCATCAATTGATTTCCTACCTTGTCGCAGCCCTGTCAACTTCTCAAATAGTGATCGCTTGTAGTGGCGAGGTACAAAGCGTGCCCGCAAATGCTGCTTCATCTGCTCCCAGGTGATAATCGGCAACTCATGGCGCTCCATGCGCTTACGGATGAATTGCTCCCACCAATGTGTGGCATAATCATCCAAGCCATTGGATGCAATCAACAGCTTCTTTTCATTGGAATAGTTGTTCATCCGAAACAACTTATCAACTTTTAGCTCCCAAGTGAGGTATTGTTCCACATCTGTACCACCTGAAAATATAGGAAGATTAAATTTGGGCTTAGCGACAAAATCCTCAGCGTCGTCGTGGCGAGGACGCTGCACGTTGTTGCGGTGGTGGCGCTGTTGGTCATCGTAGTCGTCGACGGGGAAATCGTTATCCCAGCGCTCGTCCGCATCAGCGTAGCTACGAGGTGCACGATGCACACCTCCTCCGTGGGCACCCTGTGGTGCACCTCCTCCCTGGCCGCCGTTGCCTCGGCCAGGCCCATGTGCCTGAGGGCGTGCCGCGGCTGCCATCCCGACGTTTGGTGGCACTGCCATGCGACGCGCCTGTCGCTGACATCGCTCCTCATCCAGACGAATAGCACGCTCCTCATCGGTCTCATTGTGCAAAACGACAGGAGGGCCGTGCACACTTGTGTCATCAGCTGGCGCACCCCCACGTAGAGTGTGGTGTGCGAACATGGCACGTAGCTCCAGAAAATTATTGTTGATGGTCGTACGCAATTGTGTGACCTCCTCCCCGAGGGTGTTCAGTCCAGTCTGAACTTCCCCGAGCTCATCGCGCACACCATTGTCACCATCATGAAGTTGTTTTTGTAGCATCTCACGCAACCGAGTGTACTTGGTCCATGTGACCGGCGCCTCCGGATTAGGTGGATTCTCCTCGTGACCTGCCATGGGAACGACTCACAAACAAGAAACGAGGTTATATCTGGGTTAGTAAAACAAAAGCTCTCTCTATGCTTGCAACTCACTGTCCTGAAAACAAGACAAGCTTACCGTTCCAAAGTGAAACAAGGACGACAAATCGACACTTGTGACAGCGAACGACCTCAACCCGATAATGTATGAGCGTAACCAAGAGCAAGGGAGTGCACAGACGGGTGTAGGTGGAGCTTTTACAGGTATGTGGATATCCTAAGCAATCTGATATTCAAGGTATTGTAAAGCTAAGTAATGATCCAAGCTAGAGTATTTTGCCTATGTGCTGAACCAATTGGTTTAAGCGAGTGTAAGAACGCACACGCAACGATAAATGGGACTTAATGCAAACAAAGGATTGAGCTAGGGACAATCAAACGGAAACAGAGATGAAACTAGCTCATTTTGCACCAAGTACTAAGAGAGACGCTAGCCAATTGCAACTGAATAAACGAGGGCACAAGATTGCTCAAAGAAAGATTGAAAACACAATCTGGTACGTTGCACACGGAGTTTGGAAGCTCGAAATGTTGCTACGCGTGTGCCTGGCGCTTACGCGGATCTAAAATCTCCAGATTTCTCTGACTTCTCGTTTTTTTCAACGGAGCAAGAAACGCCTCAATCGGAGGTCGTATGCAAAAGTTACGTGCTTCTCTCTTGTTTTTTTTTGTTTTACTCCGCGGCTCTTGCTAACTACGGCTGCCTTTTCCTTCTTTCTACTTTGCTCCCCACGGAAGTGTACAACCCTCACAACCAGCAAGGTGTAATCAAGATGAAAGAGCAGCCCTAAATGCAATGTCGACAGCTAGTCTCAAGATAAAAGGATATAAGATGGAGGCTTTGTTCGTTTTGGTTGCTAATTGAGGGAATCAAGCAGCAATTTTGTAGAGTTTATGTGAACACAACGATTAAGCAACGCAAAAGGAAACACATGGATCAGCACTAAAACAAAACTCTAATGGACGAAAACTTAACAAAACGCACAAGAAATAACAGATTAAACTACGGTTTTGGTATTGCAATTTTCGGTTTAATAGACGATAGGACAGAAAACGAATCTAGCTACGGGTAAAGAAATTCTCACCGAGTAAACCTAGAATCTGATACCACATGATACGGGGAGGGGTCCCGATCTTCTCAGTGAGGAACTGTAGATTGTTGATGCGAAGTAGACGATGTCGCTAGTTGAACACTCGCGCCAATGCACGAACCCTCAACTCTTCGGAATACGCCCAAAACACACCGGATAATTGTTCGTCGCGAGACCACAAGTGACGAACGCCAAGTCCGCAATTCCCAATGGAACGACGGTTTGACCTTGAATTGCAGAACGAACAATGGATTGCCTAGTTCTCTCTCAAAGTCCTCGCATGAACTCTGGTATTGAAAGAACAAGCAATAGCTATGTTTCAATCTTATGCAAAAACTTGGTCCCCTTTACAATGGGGTCTACCCCTCAATATATAGTCTCATCCTAAGAACTATTCAACACTAAATTTTCCATGTGGTACTATCCACGCGTGAGTACTGTAGCATGGCACTGTTCACGGGCCCAGTACTGTAGCGCGACACTGTTCATGGGCCGAATACTGTAGCGTAACACTGTTCACAGGCCGGGTACTGTAGCGTGGCCTGGTACTGTTCATGCGTGGATTTGTGCTTCTTTGGATGACGGCCACATTTCCTTGATCTCTGTCATTTCAATCTTGAAGTAGAGATGTCCTCATTAACTTTGGCTCCGGCCTCCCTCTCCTCCCCCGTGGTTCCAAATGCTTCACAATGTTCAAACCTGAGAATGCACAAAACATTTGCATGAGGTAGTACCCAATTCGCATCAATAACAATAGATTCGTTAAGAAACAAAAGCACCTGTTGATTTAGAAGTTTAGCTCTTGCTCTAGTCAATGGACCAACATGCACTTCTGCACTTGTATTACTTGTAGCTTCACTTATGACGTCCATCTCAGTATGTGCATGACCACCAATAGGAGAAGATGTATAAGTGTTAGGGATGCCCTCATCATCCTCCCCCTCTTGAAAAGGCGTCGTCCTCGACGCTGGGTCGTCACCACCAAAGAAAGGTGATAAATCAGCGACATTGAACGTAGAGCTCACACCATATTCATCGCCGGAAAGCTCGATCTTGTAGGCATTGTCATTGATCTTTGCAAGCACCTTGAAAGGCCCATCACCTCGCGGCAGCAATTTAGACTTGCGGCGTTCTGGAAAACGATCCTTGCGGTAGTGTACCCAAACCAAATCACCTGGTTGAAAAACCATCTTCTTCCTTTTCTTGTTCGCCTTCTCAGCATAGTACTTGACCTTGCGCTCTATCTCTTCTTTTGTCTTGAGATGCAATTTCTTCACATATTCAGCTCGCTTTGACGCCTCCATATGAGTATGGTGTTGACTGGGAAGCGGCAACAAATCAAGCGGCGTAAAGGGCTTGAAACCATAAACGACCTCAAATGGACACATCTGCGTAGTGGAATGCACGGCCCGATTATAAGCGAATTCTACGTGAGGCAAACAATCCTCCCACTCGCGTAGATTCTTCTTGATCATGGTCCGGAGTAGCATCGAAAGTGTGCGGTTCACCACCTCGGTTTGACCATCAGTTTGGGGATGACAAGTTGTGCTGAATAACAACTTCGTCCCCAGTTTACCCCAAAGCGTCTTCCAGAAGTAGCTCATGAACTTCACGTCACGATCTGACACAATAGTACGGGGCACGCCATGTAGTCTCACGATCTCCCTGAAAAACAAGTCAGCAATATGCGACGCATTGTCGCTCTTGTGGCACGGAATAAAGTGTGCCATCTTCGAAAAACGATCCACAACGACAAAAACAGAATCACTCCCCCTCTTAGTTCTAGGCAGTCCTAAAACAAAATCCATACTAATATCCTCCCATGGGGCATTGGGAACAGGTAAAGGGGTATACAAACCGTGTGGATTCAACTTCGATTTCGCTTTGTGGCAAGTAATGCATCGCTGCACATACCTCTCCACATCTCGCCTCATCTTAGGCCAATAAAAGTGATCGCTCAGCATAGACAACGTCTTCTCACGTCCAAAATGTCCCATCAATCCACCTGCATGTGATTCATACCCTTTGGAGAGAAGCTCTTGTACTTGTTTCTGAATCTCCTTTGTTTCCTCGGGATTAGTGCGGTACGGTGGTCGGTTCGGCAGCGACGCTCCTGGAATCAAGTCGATCTTATGTTCTATCCCGCGGATTGGTGGTAGCCCAGCTGGTACCTCCTCTGGAAAGACGTCGCTGAAATCCTGCAAAACAGAAACAACACCACTAGGAAGAGAAGTGAAGTCGTTAGTCGAAAGCAATGCATCTTTGTACAGCAGCACCACGTGCACCAAATTAGGGTCCTCGCTGAATTCTCTCATCTCTGATTTGGTGGCTAACATCACTAAATTCTTCTCTCCCTCACGTTTCTTGTTACGACTCAGATGGTTCTCTCGCTCTTGTGCACTCTCAACGTGCATCTCAATTTTCTGCATGCAGGAATTGACAATTTGTTGCGGTGTAAGCGGCTTCAAGATGACATCCATATCGTGCCATCGAAATGTGTAGCGATTTGTACGCCCATCGTGAACAGCGGAACGGTCATATTGCCATGGCCGTCCCAAGAGCAAGTGACAAACCGTCATAGGCACAACATCACAGTCCACAGTATCGGTGTACTTCCCAATAGAAAACGTCACGCGCACCATATAGTTCACCTTCACTTCCTCTTTGTCGCTCAACCATTGCACATGATAAGGACGCGGATGCGGCAAATACTTCAAACCCAACTTATGACACATATCCTTGCTAGCCAGATTGTGACAACTCCCGCCATCAATGATCACTTTGCACACCTTACCCTTATCAAGCTTTGCCCAAGTCTGAAACAAATTGCACCGCTGTTCGAGTGATGGCGATGGCATCACACTAAGCACCTTGGGCGTGCAAACAATGGAATACTGCTCAGTGTTAGGAAACTCAGGATCGCACTCACATTGTTCTATGTCATCAGTGTGCAAGACTGCTTGTGCATCAGGCGACTCATCATCATCACTAGCTGAAACATAACCGCCATCCTCTGTGATAAGCATAGTTCTGACATTTGGGCAGTCCCTCTGAAAATGGCCAACACCCTTGCACTTGTGGCAAATAATGTCACGTGAACGGCCTGTCGAATCCATAGACGAGGTCGCACTAGCAGCGGGCGCCATAGGTCGACGCACCGGTGATGGTGTACTCTCCAGCTTCTTACTTGCAGAATTGCGCATCGCCGAATTGCTTGCAGCCGAAGTGTTCTTGTTTGGTTGGCTGTTGTTATATGTCTGTCCCGGACTAGTTGAAGAACGTGACCGGGCAGCAAACCGTGCGTCGTCAATCACTTGTCGCTCAGCTTCGCGTGCTTGGTGCAGCAACTCAATCATATCATTATAGGGATGGTGATTGACAATGCGCTTGACAGCATGATTCATGCCAGCTAGAAATCTCGCCATGGTCTATTCTTCATTCTCGTGGACATCTGCATGTATCATGATAGTCTCCATTTCCTTATGATATTCATCAATTGATTTCATACCTTGTCGCAGCCCTGTCAACTTCTTAAATAGTGATCGCTTGTAGTGGCGAGGTACAAAGCGTGCCCGCAAATGCTGCTTCATCTGCTCCCAGGTGATAATCGGCAACTCATGGCGCTCCATGCGCTTACGGATGAATTGCTCCCACCAATGTGTGGCATAATCATCCAAGCCATTGGATGCAAGCAACAGCTTCTTTTCATTGGAATAGTTGTTCATCCGAAACAACTTATCAACTTTCAGCTCCCAAGTGAGGTATTGTTCCACATCTGTACCACCTGAAAATATAGGAAGATTAAATTTGGGCTTAGCGACAAAATCCTCAGCGTCGTCGTGGCGAGGACGCTGCACGTTGTTGCGGTGGTGGCGCTGTTGGTCATCGTAGTCGTCGACGGGGAAATCGTTATCCCAGCGCTCGTCCGCATCAGCGTAGCTACGAGGTGCACGATGCACACCTCCTCCGTGGGCACCCTGTGGTGCACCTCCTCCCTGGCCGCCGTTGCCTCGGCCAGGCCCATGTGCCTGAGGGCGTGCCGCGGCTGCCATCCCGACGTTTGGTGGCACTGCCATGCGACGCGCCTGTCGCTGACATCGCTCCTCATCCAGACGAATAGCACGCTCCTCATCGGTCTCATTGTGCAAAACGACAGGAGGGCCGTGCACACTTGTGTCATCAGCTGGCGCACCCCCACGTAGAGTGTGGTGTGCGAACATGGCACGTAGCTCCAGAAAATTATTGTTGATGGTCGTACGCAATTGTGTGACCTCCTCCCCGAGGGTGTTCAGTCCAGTCTGAACTTCCCCGAGCTCATCGCGCACGCCATTGTCACCATCATGAAGTTGTTTTTGTAGCATCTCACGCAACCGAGTGTACTTGGTCCATGTGACCGGCGCCTCCGGATTAGGTGGATTCTCCTCGTGACCTGCCATGGGAACGACTCACAAACTAGAAACGAGGTTATATCTGGGTTAGTAAAACAAAAGCTCTCTCTATGCTTGCAACTCACTGTCCTGAAAACAAGACAAGCTTACCGTTCCAAAGTGAAACAAGGACGACAAATCGACACTTGTGACAGCGAACGACCTCAACCCGGTAATGTATGAGCGTAACCAAGAGCAAGGGAGTGCACAGACGGGTGTAGGTGGAGGTTGGACAGGTATGTGGATATCCTAAGCAATCTGATATTCAAGGTATTGTAAAGCTAAGTAATGATCCAAGCTAGAGTATTTTGCCTATGTGCTGAACCAATTGGTTTAAGCGAGTGTAAGAACGCACACGCAACGATAAATGGGACTTAATGCAAACAAAGGATTGAGCTAGGGACAATCAAACGGAAACAGAGATGAAACTAGCTCATTTTGCACCAAGTACTAAGAGAGACGCTAGCCAATTGCAACTGAATAAACGAGGGCACAAGATTGCTCAAAGAAAGATTGAAAACACAATCTGGTACGTTGCACACGGAGTTTGGAAGCTCGAAATGTTGCTACGCGTGTGCCTGGCGCTTACGCGGATCTAAAATCTCCAGATTTCTCTGACTTCTCGTTTTTTTTTCAACGGAGCAAGAAACGCCTCAATCGGAGGTCGTATGCAAAAGTTACGTGCTTCTCTCTTGTTTTTTTTTGTTTTACTCCGCGGCTCTTGCTAACTGCGGCTGCCTTTTCCTTCTTTCTACTTTGCTCCCCGCGGAAGTGTACAACCCTCACAACCAGCAAGGTGTAATCAAGATGAAAGAGCAGCCCTAAATGCAATGTCGACAGCTAGTCTCAAGATAAAAGGATATAAGATGGAGGCTTTGTTCGTTTTGGTTGCTAATTGAGGGAATCAAGCAGCAATTTTGTAGAGTTTATGTGAACACAACGATTAAGCAACGCAAAAGGAAACACACGGATCAGCACTAAAACAAAACTCTAATGGACGAAAACTTAACAAAACGCACAAGAAATAACAGATTAAACTACGGTTTTGGTATTGCAATTTTCGGTTTAATAGACGATAGGACAGAAAACGAATCTAGCTACGGGTAAAGAAATTCTCACCGAGTAAACCTAGAATCTGATACCACATGATACGGGGAGGGGTCCCGATCTTCTCAGTGAGGAACTGTAGATTGTTGATGCGAAGTAGACGATGTCGCTAGTTGAACACTCGCGCCAATGCACGAACCCTCAACTCTTCGGAATACGCCCAAAACACACCGGATAATTGTTCGTCGCGAGACCACAAGTGACGAACGCCAAGTCCGCAATTCCCAATGGAACGACGGTTTGACCTTGAATTGCAGAACGAACAATGGATTGCCTAGTTCTCTCTCAAAGTCCTCGCATGAACTCTGGTATTGAAAGAACAAGCAATAGCTATGTTTCAATCTTATGCAAAAACTTGGTCCCCTTTACAATGGGGGTCTACCCCTCAATATATAGTCTCATCCTAAGAACTATTCAACACTAAATTTTCCATGTGGTACTATCCACGCGTGAGTACTGTAGCATGGCACTGTTCACGGGCCCAGTACTGTAGCGCGACACTGTTCAAGGGGCCGAATACTGTAGCGTAGCACTGTTCATAGGCCGGGTACTGTAGCGCGGCCTGGTACTGTTCATGCGTGGATTTGTGCTTCTTTGGATGACGGCCACATTTCCTTGATCTCTGTCATTTCAATCTTGAAGTAGAGATGTCCTCATTAACTTTGGCTCCGGCCTCCCTCTCCTCCCTCGTGGTTCCAAATGCTTCACAATGTTCAAACCTGAGAATGCACAAAACATTTGCATGAGGTAGTACCCAATTCGCATCAATAACAATAGATTCGTTAAGAAACAAAAGCACCTGTTGATTTAGAAGTTTAGCTCTTGCTCTAGTCAATGGACCAACATGCACTTCTGCACTTGTATTACTTGTAGCTTCACTTATGACGTCCATCTCAGTATGTGCATGACCACCAATAGGAGAAGATGTATAAGTGTTAGGGATGCCCTCATCATCCTCCCCCTCTTGAAAAGGCGTCGTCCTCGACGCTGGGTCGTCACCACCAAAGAAAGGTGATAAATCAGTGACATTGAACGTAGAGCTCACACCATAGTCATCGCCGGAAAGCTCGATCTTGTAGGCATTGTCATTGATCTTTGCAAGCACCTTGAAAGGCCCATCACCTCACGGCAGCAATTTAGACTTGCGGCGTTCTGGAAAACGATCCTTGCGGTAGTGTACCCAAACCAAATCACCTGGTTGAAAAACCATCTTCTTCCTTTTCTTGTTCGCCTTCTCAGCATAGTACTTGACCTTGCGCTCTATCTCTTCTTTTGTCTTGAGATGCAATTTCTTCACATATTCAGCTCGCTTTGACGCCTCCATATGAGTATGGTGTTGACTGGGAAGCGGCAACAAATCAAGCGGCGTAAAGGGCTTGAAACCATAAACGACCTCAAATGGACACATCTGCGTAGTGGAATGCACGGCCCGATTATAAGCGAATTCTACGTGAGGCAAACAATCCTCCCACTCGCGTAGATGAGGTTGGATCCGTTGGAAAGTAGACTTCATAATCTTTCCATGAAGTACAAGAACGTCCCAAACAAAGTCCGTATGAGAAAGTTACGTTCGTTTCAACTTGCACCATTGCAGCAGTCCGAATCTGATTCCAGTACGTGACCAACACGGACTCTTTTGATGATTGCGGCTGTATCCGATATAATTTGAAGATGGGGTTGAATCCTTTAGAAAGTAGACTTGATAAGCTTTCCATCAAGTCCAAGAACGTCCCAAACGGAGTCCGTATGAGAAAGTTACGTCCGTTTAAACTTGCACCATTGCAGCAGTCCGAGTCTGATTCCAAAACGTGTCCAACTCGAATTCGTGCTTGACTTGGTCCCAAAGTGACGTGGTGACCTCCATTATTCCTTCCATGCATGTCCAGGATTCCATGTCCCTTTCCTTCATCCTTTCCCAAATTCCTAAGCACAATTAAATCACTTGCATTAGGTAGCGGTCTATTCTCAGTAACATATGAAGGCTGAAGAAACGAATTCACCTTTAGTTCAATCTTGATATTGGGCGCGATTGTCGTATGTGTTTGTGGCGTGGTCACATCATCCTCCCCTTCTTGATAGAAAACCGTCCTCGGTTTTAGCATATGTGTAGCCTCATGTATTGCATGATCTTCCTCATAAATCTCGGTACATAATAACAAACGCAACAAACTCTCATTATGTAATATCATACGTTCTTTATCACACAAAGTAAAACCTTTTTGAAACGAGCTCACCTTATAATTTAAGTGATGCGTAGGAGCTCTTGTAATTGGAACAACAAGCATAGCAAATATGGTTGTATCCATAGGGGTCGTGTCCTCATCATCCTCCGCTTCTTGAAAACAAAGCCGTCCTCATCAGTTCTCCTCCACCTGACATGGTTAGCTATGCAAGAAACAAATTGCTTTGTAGAATAATGCTTTATGAAAATCGCTCAATCTCACTGTTTTCTCTCCCAAGTAAAGTTCTTACCCTTCCGAAGTGGATTAAGGCCAATAAAAACTTACACCTGGTAGAAGTGACAACAGCACAGTGATGATCAAGCGAATTTAAGAGTGTTCACTACTTGCACAATTTCAGCAAACTCCCAATTCCCTCAAGTTGGGTCGGCCATCAAAAAGAACAAGAGTATTTTATTATCAAACGTGGTTTGAGCCCTAAAGGCTGCCAATACAAGGCTTATATAGCCCCTTGGGACGTCCATATGGTCCCCAAACCAAGTACAACTCAACCCTATGTGGTTTTAGATACGAACTCTCACAAAAAGAAAACTATATTTTCCACCCGACATATTGTTTCGGTCATAACTTTTTATCCGCGATGAATTTAAAGGTGGGACCAGATCCATTGCGTAGCCCTTGAAATTATCTTTCCAACGAGTACAAGAATACCTAATCGGGCTCCGTTTGTGAAAGTTATGGCCTTTTTAGTAACTGTCTGTCAGGCTGTCCCGAACCGAATCCGAATTGAATTCTGAGTTGAATCCGAGTTTGAATTGGATTGAGCAAGTGGAAGTCCGAATTTGGCTTGAAAATCTTATCCAAAACTTGTAGTTTAAGTCCTTGGGCTCCTCCCTTTTTGCTCTCCCACTGCATGGGCTTCTTTTCTCCTTGATCAGCTACTTGGGCTTCTCCATTGCTTTGGCCCCGGAATCATCACAATATTCAAACCTAATAATAAACAAGAATTTGGCATAGGGTAGAACATCGTTCCCACGAATAGAAGGAAATTCATTAAGAAACAAATTCACCTGACAATATTTAATGCGGCACAATACTTCTTTCCAGCGAAATAATGTATTTGACTTAAAAGTGCTAAACATGTGCGTATCCGCATCATCCTCCCTGATGAGGACATCCCTTCCTTGGATACGACTCGTCCACAACAAGTGTTGCAAGGACCACTTACTCGAGCTCGTGCTCA
>CM029656.1:12705983-12765983 GCA_017311315.1 Dendrocalamus latiflorus
TCAACTTAATTACCAGGTGAACTCATTCCTAGATTCATATGTTATAGAGAATAGACCGCTACCTAATGCAAGTGATTTAATTGTGCTTAGGAACTTGGGAAAGGGTGAAGGAAAGGGACATGGAGTCATGGACAGCATGGAAGGAATAATGGTATTCACCACGTCACTTGGGACCAAGTCAAGCACGAATTCGAGTTGGACACGTTTTGGAATCAGACTCGGACTGCTGCGATGGTACCAAGTTCAAACGGGCATAACTTCCTCATACGGACTCCGTTTGGGACGTTCGTGTACTTCATGGAAATCTTATGAAGTCTACTTTCCAACGGATCCAACCACGTCACTTGGACGCCACCCCTGGTCGTTCTCCCTATAAAGGAGCCGCCGCCTCCCTTGCTAGGACTTGGATTTCTTTGAGTTTAGGTTTAGCCATTGTGAAAACTTTTTTCTTCAGTTGTGTCGGACGGCGACCTGTCAAGACAGTTTCGAGATCCCATCTTTGTTATTCGCAATACAATTTATGCTTCGTTCATATTTGCAATATCAGATTGCCTACGTCTTATTCTTGCTAGTTCTTCGATTGCTCGCAGGGATTGAACTTCGTGTTCAGGTTGATCACGCCTCCAGCGTGGTCAGTAACACTTCGGAGTTGGTTCAGCGATTGCTAAGGCGCAAGCGTCGTCGTACGGTTGTAGTCGGATCGTGAGAGTCACCTCCACCAAAATCGATAGTTATCAATCTTATCGAAAGATCGGGCACCTCGTCTCCATCACTCCCCTTTTTCAAGAAAAGCCGTCCTCGGGTTTTGATAGCCTGAAATTGTACTAAACAAAGAATACAATGTGTATGCATGTTACATGTATTGGTCAGTTACACCCCTTCCATCTTTCACATTATTATTACCTGGAGGTGTAGTAAACAAAAAGAACAACACATATGCGTGGTATATGTATGAATCAATTATTGTGTCATTTCTCATTCTCACTGTTTTGCACAAACCAATTGATACTACAACGGCTATCAAATGCATACATTGTAATGTTTTCATTCACACCATTCTCCCTCCCATAAGAAAAAGTCGTCCTCGACTTTGTGAAGTACGTGGACAAGTCATTAATGGGAAAAATCAGATCAAACGGTTCAAATATGGAAGAGAAATTTTAAGGGCCTTCCTTGCTTCAACTGCGCTACTCTGATTATTTGTATATGATTGTTCATCGAAAGAGGAACAAGTAGGCACAAGAAATCTTTGTAAACAGCAAGCACTATTGTTAAACCTCATATCATTGTGATCATGACGTGGTATAAAAGATTGTTTGTGCAAAATATGCAATTTCAACTCAGCAAGCTTATCACATGTAATGCATATTCGATAAACATAAAAGTTGTCATCTACACCGTAATCTCCGATCAAATTGAACTTATATGTGTAGGCATAGGAACTAACGAGTGATTTTAAACATGAAATTTCGGCAACATCCTCAATGACACTAGATAGCTCTTTAGGATCATCGAACATGATATAATATAAAGAATCATCAGGAGATATTCTAGCAAGAACTTCCTTATGAGTAATTAATTCCACATTATGTAAATTGACCAAAGAAATTTCAGAACATGGAATTTTCGATTGAACACATGAGTTCTCACAATTACTCACCTTTTCACAAATAAACTCAGCACCAATATGGTTACCTTTATCATTCTCTTCAGTTAATGCAAGTGCTGTAGGTATCAAATCGTCATGATATAACAACGGAGCAGCAAGTACTTCATCTTCCACTGTGGTTATCTTCTCATCTTTGACTTCCAATGGTACCGGTTGTGGAACATTCGACTCCTCATCTTTAATGTCAACCTGCATAATATGAGAAGCAACACTACGAGTAGAGAGTAAGTCGTTAGTATAAAAAGTAACCTCATTTTTTCCATCATCTCTCTCAATTGGATGCTCTCAACCTCACGTTTGGTGGAATCACACAACTAACTGTTTCTATCACTCTCACCCAATTTGGCTATGTGGCACTCATACTTACAGGGGTTTTGATACATCTCAAGTGGTGTTTGTAGCAATGGGGCAACACCACATGTCTTCTTGACCGAAGGGAAAGTCCCATGCTCGGTCCTCTTCCCACTATCACACTTGTTGAGGCATAAGAATTGAAGTATGGGCTTGGATGAAACTGTGGTGTACGCATATCCATAAGTCTCTTTTCCTCCACAAAATGTGCTCCCTGCTTCATATTCTGCAATTTATCAAATAGATCACGCTTGTAATGACGTGGAACAAAATGGGTTCTCATTCTCGCTTCATCTCTTGCCATGATGCAACAGGGTCTTCTCCATTCTCAGCTCTTCGAGTAATGACTTGTTCCCACCAATCCAAAGCATAGCCTTCAAACTCAAGTGATGCCAACTGTATCTTTCTCTATCCGTATAGTGATGCATACGGAATATTTTATCAACCTTCAATTCCCAAGTGAGATACTCCTCGGGATCAGTTCCACCTACAAACTTGGGCATGGAAAACTTAAGCTTGCCCAATCCATCATCTTCATTGCGTGGACGACGATAATGGTCATTGTAATGCAAAGCAAAATCTCCATCCCATTCCATCGCATGTGCAGCACCACCACGGCCACCACGACCTCCACCTAGGCCTTGGCCACGCCCTTCATGACCTCCTCCTCGTCCTCCAAGCTGGGGTGGACGCACCACGTTGGCCGCCACTCAGTGTTGCGGTGCAGGAGGTACATGTGCAGAAGCTTCTCCTCCTTGAACACTTGCATCATCGCCACCATTGCGAGCTTGTATGAGCCTAGTGAGGGCTCCAATGTCCTCCTGCAATTGGCGCACATTTTCATCAGCTTGTATCTCCATATTTTGCATCTCCCTTGCAATTAGATCAGCAAAAGCATCGTGCTTCTCATGGAGTTGATCGAGTCCTTGGCGTAGCTCACGTTGAAAGTGTTCACGGAGTGCCCCAAATTGATATTGCTTGACGAATGCTTGAGTTTCATTTGTCTCACCACTCTCATCATGGTGTTCTCCTCCACCTGACATGGTTAGCTATGCAAGAAACAAATTGCTTTGTAGAATAATGCTTTATGAAAATCACTCAATCTCACTGTTTTCTCTCCCAAGTAAAGTTCTTACCCTTCCGAAGTGAATTAAGGCCAATAAAAACTTACACCTGGTAGAAGTGACAACAGCACAGTGATGATCAAGCGAATTTAAGAGTGTTCACTACTTGCACAATTTCAGCAAACTCCCAATTCCCTCAAGTTGGGTCGGCCATCAAAAAGAACAAGAGTATTTTATTATCAAACGTGGTTTGAGCCCTAAAGGCTGCCAATACAAGGCTTATATAGCCCCTTGGGACGTCCATATGGTCCCAAAACCAAGTACAACTCAACCCTATGTGGTTTTAGATACGAACTCTCACAAAAAGAAAACTATATTTTCCACCTGTCATATTGTTTCGGTCATAACTTTTTATCCGCGATGAATTTGAAGGTGGGACCAGATCCATTGCGTAGCCCTTGAAATTATCTTTCCAACGAGTACAAGAACACCTAATCGGGCTCCGTTTGTGAAAGTTATGGCCTTTTTAGTAACTGTCTGTCAGGCTGTCCCGAACCGAATCCGAATTGAATTCTGAGTTGAATCCGAGTTTGAATTGGATTGAGCAAGTGGAAGTCCGAATTTGGCTTGAAAATCTTATCCAAAACTTGTAGTTTAAGTCCTTGGGCTCCTCCCTTTTTGCTCTCCCACTGCATGGGCTTCTTTTCTCCTTGATCAGCTACTTGGGCTTCTCCATTGCTTTGGCCCTGGAATCATCACAATATTCAAACCTAATAATAAACAAGAATTTGGCATAAGGTAGAACATCGTTCCCACGAATAGAAGGAAATTCATTAAGAAACAAATTCACCTGACAATATTTAATGCGGCACAATACTTCTTTCCAGCGAAATAATGTATTTGACTTAAAAGTGCTAAGCATGTGCGTATCCGCATCATCTCCCTGATGAGGACATCCCTTCCATGGATACGACTCGTCCACAACAAGTGTTGCAAGGACCACTTACTCGAGCTCTGATGAGGACATCCTTTCCATGCATACAACCATGCCGACTCCATATCAAACTGAAACTATGATACAAGGACCAATGACTAGAGCGCGAGCACGTCAACTTAACCATCAGGTGAATGCGTTCCTAAGTTTGCATACAAATATTTCAAAGAATGGAATACTACTTAATTCCTGTGATGATTTAATTGTCCTTAGGAACCATGGGGAAGAACCACATGAGCTCAAGTATAGAAGTGGAACCGTCAAGCGCAAACCAAGTCATGTTCAAGAGTTTGACTCGGATTCGGCCTTGTTGACAGCGCCTACTTCAAACGGCCGTAACTTTTGATCCAGAAGGTTTCTCGGGTCCCGTGAGTACTCGTTGGAAAGATCTTGAAGTCTACTTTCAGATGGATCTGGCCTCACCTCCAAACTCCATCCGAGTCGACCAGAAACTGCAAAACAATTCACGTCGCTTTTCCAGTCCGAGTCAAAGTGGGCCTTGGGCCTTGTAATTCGAGTCCTATTCGGCTTCCTTGTGTTTTGGCCGACCATCCACCTTCCGTGACCCTTAAATAGGCAGCCGCACCCTCTTCTAGGGTTTGGGTTTTGTTTAGACTAAGTTAGCTTTTGCTGCTTTGCCTTGTACTCGCGCGTGTCGGCTAGACCGCCCGAATACTTGTCTTCGGAACCCCACCGTTTTTCTGTTTTCGATTGAATCTTACATCGTTATTTGCAATTGAGTTGCTGTTCATCTTGTTCTTGCTTGTTCTTCGATTGCTTGCAGGAACGAGAACCCTCGTGGTTAGGTTGATCGTGCGCCGACAAGGTCACGAACAATCTCTGGAGTTGGTGTATCGATCGCTAAGGCGCAACGTCCTTGGATGGTTGTAGTCGGGTCGTCAACGTCACCTCCTTCCCCAATCGAATCTACCCCTCTCATCGAAAGATCGGGACCCCTAGTCCTATCAGTTGGTATCAGAGCTCAAGGTTGATCGGTGAGAGATCTTATCTAGTCTTTGCAATTTTTTTACCTACAGTCCAGAAAACCCAAAAAAAATAGTAGATCTATTCCCCAAAATCCGAAACAATTTGTGCCTTTATCTATTGCTGCATAGTCTTTGTTCGTTGAGTCTTCGGTTGCATCGTCGTGTCCTTTGCTGGTCTTAGTGTCTAGTTCCTTTAGAGTTTCGAGTTCTGTTCACGTTTTGGACACACCGTTGCAGTTAGATCCGAACTGTCATAGGAGGGTAGAAAAGGAGGAGGACCCGGTTGCTGCGTAGGCTTTGCCCTAATTGGTCTTGGAGTAGGGTACGAATTCGGATTCAACTGCATCGTGTGTGAAAAAAAAAGAGAGCAAAAAAAAGAAACAAGAAGGAACAGGCAGCCGCATCTAGAAGAGCCGCGGCATAAAAAAAGAGAAAAAAACAGAGGAGAGAGAAACAGCTAACTTTTGCATACGACCTCCGATTGAGGCGATTCTTGATCCGTTGGAAAGGAAATCGGAAGATAGAGTGAAAAAAACTGGAAAAACTGGAGTTTTCAGATCCGCGTAAGCCACCAGGCACATACGCGGCAGCTTCGACCCCAAAAAACGTCGTTTAGGGCCTCAAAACGGACCCGCAAACCGAGGAAAAATCAAGTTTCTCAGAATTCGCTCAAAATTGACAGAGCCCTTCCGCACGTGATTGTAAGGTCCCCTGTGAAGACGGCACCCTTTTTCGAGCTCCAGAACTCCGTGTGCAACGCCATCTAGTTTCTTTCTGCACGGTGTGTCTTCGTTTGTGTTTTAGGCTCGCGTCTCTAATACGGTCTAGCCTAGGACCAGCACGGTGCCGTCGTTGAGCGATTATTCAACTTGCTTTGACTAATGTGGTTCTAGTTATCCTTTGTTCACTCTCAGCCCACCTATAGCTCCACAGATTTGGCTACCACCTCACAGGAACTAGCGACCAAGGCAGCGATACACCCAATTTCCAGGAGATATTGTCTTGACTTGTCGGCTGCCATCACCTCCTGCTCGCTGTGGTAAGAACTTGTAAGAGCTTGACAGAACAGGTTGAGAGTGTGCGACTTGATTTAACCACATCCCAGTAGTTGTGAGGGCATAACCTGCAGTTTATTATTTTTATCTTCTTGGTTTGTTTCTTGTGTTCTTCTAACAATGTCAGGAGAACCGGAGGACCTGCGGGCAGCGCAACATTCCCCTCGGACTAGGGGCATCATACAACACTTTGAGCGCCAAATGAAGCTGCACACTGAAGGACTTGATGAAGATGTGTGGGTCACCAACGAACGCCTTGGCCAATTGGAGGCCGCGCAGATCGACACCAACACTACGCTTGCAACATTGGAGGCTTCCGTTGGCACCGTCAACACCTCACTTGTTGAGATTTTGAGACGTCTTGATGAGAGGGGCCGTGCATCTCCCGCTGCACCGACTCAGCGTACTCGTGCCAACATTGGTGTCTTGGGCAGCAGGGTGGACGAAAATGGTGGAGACGAATATGCGGCTGACACTGAGATTGATGATGAGGACGCTCACCGTCAACGTCAACCACACCAGGCTGAGGTACGTGAGAATGATGAATCGCTTGGTAAGATTAAGTTCACTATGCCACTTTTTGATGGAAAATATAACCCTGATGCTTATATCACTTGGGAATTGGCTGTTGATCAGAAATTTGCTTGTCATGCATTCCCTGAAAACAAAAGGGTTAGGGCTGCTACTAGTGAGTTTACTGATTTTGCGTCTGTTTGGTGGAGTGAATATTGTAAGAAAAATCCTTTCACCATACCACAAACTTGGGATGCATTAAAAAGAATCATGCGAGCTAGATTTGTTCCCTCATATTATGCACGTGATTTGTTACATAAGTTGCAACAATTGAGACAAGGTAGTAAAAGCGTAGAGGAATATTTTCAAGAATTGCAAACAGGCATGCAGCGTTGTGACTTAGAGGAAACTGAGGAAGCCGCTATGGCTAGGTTTATGGGTGGTTTGAATCGGGAAATTCAAGATATCTTAGCTTACAAGGAATATAATTCTATCACTCGTTTATTTCATCTTGCTTGTAAAGCTGAAAGAGAAGTACAGGGACGGCGCGCGAGCACTAGGACTAACGTTTCTGCAGGTCGTGGAAATATTTGGTCTCAACGTGCATCTGCCGCACCATCAAGCCAACCCCTGCACCTTCTTCCTCCAACAGCAAGCCACGGTTTTCATCATCAAATTCGGCATCTCGGGCATCCGAAGCAACAAAGGGGGCAGCCCAAGCACATGCAAAGAGCTCTTTGTCCGTTGCATCTACGGGACGAACGAGGGATATCCAATGTCATCAATGCAAGGGGTATGGCCATGTGAGGAGTGAGTGCCCAACCAAGCGTGTTTTGATTGTGAGAGATGATGGTGGGTATTCTTCTGCTAGTGATTTGGATGAGGATACATATGCTATGCTTGCAGCTGACCATGCAGGTAGTGGGAAGTAGCAAGAAGAAGAGCACATCGGTGCTGAAGATGCAGAGCGCTATGAGAGCCTCATTGTGCAGCGTGTGTTGAGTGCACAAATGGAGAGGGCGGAGCAAAATCAGCGGCGCATCCTTTTCCAAACAAAGTGCGTCGTGAAGGAACGTTCATGCCGAGTGATAATTGATGGAGGGAGCTGCAACAACTTGGTGAGCTCCGATATGGTGGAGAAGCTTGCGTTGAACACCAAACCTCACCCACACCCTTACTACATTCAATGGTTCAATAACAGCGGCAAGGTGAAGGTAACACGAATGGTGAGAGTAAATTTTGCTATTGGTTCTTATCACGATGTTGTAGAATGCGATGTTGTCCCTATGCAAGCATGCTCTATGCTGTTAGGTAGACCGTGGCAATATGATAAAGATTCACTGCATCATGGTAAGACAAACCAATATTCTTTTGTGCATCATGACAAGAAAATTGTGTTACATCCTATGTCTCCTGAAGCTATTTTCAAAGATGAGATTGCTAGAGCTAGTAGAGAGAAAAATCAGGAGCATAATAGGAGTGAAAATCAGATTGTTGCAAGTGAACTTGACAACATAAAAAGAAAAACTCTAAATCTGTTCATGAGATGAAAAATGAGATTAAATTGAAAGGTGCATGTTTTCTTGCTACTAAGTCTGATGTGAATGAGCTGGATGCTAGTACTTCTATTTGCTATGCCTTACTTTGCAAACAAGCTTTATTTTCATTCGAGGAGGTACCTTCTTCTGTGCCTCCTGCTGTCACTAATCTTTTGCAGGAGTACATGGATGTCTTTCCAAAGGACGTGCCACCAGGGCTACCACCAGTGCGAGGGATTGAGCACCAGATTGATTTGATTCCCGGGGCATCTTTGCCCAATCGTGCGCCATACAGGACCAATCCGGAAGAAACTAAGGAGATTCAGCGTCAAGTTCAAGAATTGCTTGATAAAGGTTATGTGCATGAGTCTCTTAGCCCTTGTGCTGTTCCAGTAATTTTAGTGCCTAAGAAAGATGGATCATGGCGTATGTGTGTGGACTGTAGAGCGATCAATAACATTACCATTAGATATCGTCACCCTATTCCTAGGTTAGATGATATGCTTGATGAATTAAGTGGCTCTATTGTCTTCTCTAAAGTTGATTTGCGTAGTGGGTACCACCAAATTCGCATGAAATTGGGAGATGAATGGAAAACAGCATTTAAAACTAAGTTCGGTATGTATGAGTGGTTAGTGATGCCATTTGGTTTAACTAATGCACCTAGCACATTCATGAGATTAATGAACGAGGTTTTGCGTGCTTTCATTGGTAAATTTGTAGTGGTCTATTTTGATGATATATTGATATATAGCAGATCACTAGAGGAACACCTTTGCCATTTACGTGCTGTTTTTGATGCTTTACGTAATGTACATTTATTTGGTAACGTTGAGAAGTGCACATTTTGCACGGATCGAGTCTCTTTTCTTGGCTATGTTGTTACTCCACAGGGCATAGAAGTTGATCAAGCCAAGATTGAGGCAATACAGAGTTGGCCGACTCCTAAAACGGTCACGCAGGTGCGAAGTTTTCTAGGACTTGCTGGATTCTATCGTCGTTTTGTGAAGGATTTCAGCACCATCGCTGCACCATTGAATGAGCTCACTAAAAAGGGGGTGCCGTTTACTTGGGGAATGCACAGGAAGACGCCTTCAACACATTGAAAGATAAGTTAACACATGCACCATTACTCCAACTTCCAGATTTTAGTAAGACTTTTGAGCTAGAATGTGCTGTTGCAAGATTTTAGTAAGACTTTTGAGCTAGATTTTAGTAAGATTTTAGTGGAATTGGATTGGGTGGTGTGCTGTTGCAAGAAGGTAAACCTGTGGCATACTTTAGTGAAAAATTGAGTGGGCCTAGTTTGAACTATTCTACTTATGATAAGGAATTATATGCTCTAGTTCGAACTTTAGAGACATGGCAACATTATTTATGGCCCAAAGAATTTGTCATTCATTCTGATCTTGAGTCATTAAAGCATATTAGAAGTCAAGCAAAATTGAACCGTAGGCATGCAAAGTGGGTTGAATTCATAGAGTCTTTTCCTTATGTCATAAAACACAAAAAGGGAAAGGAGAATGTTATTGCTGATGCATTGTCTAGGAGATATACCATGCTCTCACAACTCGACTTCAAAATTTTTGGATTGGAAACAATTAAGGAGCATTATGTTCATGATGATGATTTTAAAGACGTGTTGCTGAATTGCCAAGAGGGAAAAACGTGGAATAAATTTGTTCTAAATGATGGATTTGTGTTTAGAGCTAACAAACTATGCATTCCAGCTAGCTCCGTTCGTTTGTTGTTGTTACAGGAAGCGCATGGAGGTGGGCTGATGGGGCATTTTGGAGCGAAGAAGACGGAAGACATACTTGCTAGTCATTTCTTTTGGCCAAAGATGAGACGTGATGTGGAACGTTTTGTTGCTCGCTGCACTACGTGTCAAAAGGCTAAATCACGACTTAATCCTCACGGTTTGTATATGCCTCTACCTGTTCCTAGTGTGCCTTGGGAAGATATTTCTATGGACTTTGTTTTAGGACTGCCTAGGACAAAGAAGGGGAGGGATAGCATATTTGTTGTTGTGGATAGATTTTCTAAGATGGCACACTTCATACCATGTCATAAAAGTGATGATGCTACCAATATTGCTGATTTGTTCTTTCGTGAAGTTGTTCGTTTGCATGGTGTGCCAAATACAATAGTTTCCGATCGTGACACTAAATTCCTTAGCCATTTTTGGAAAACTTTATGGGCTAAATTGGGGACTAAGCTGTTATTTTCGACTACGTGTCATCCCCAAACTGATGGGCAAACTGAAGTTGTAAATAGAACTTTATCTACCATGCTTAGGGCTTTTTTGAAAAAGAACATTAAAATGTGGGAAGAATGCTTGCCTCATATTGAATTTGCTTATAATCGTTCGCTGCATTCTACTACAAAGTTGTGCCCTTTTGAGATTGTCTATGGCTTTGTGCCTCGTGCTCCTATTGATTTGCTACCACTTCCATCTTCGGAGAAGTTAAATTTTGATGCTAAACAGCGTGCTGACTTGATGTTGAAATTGCATGAGACAACCAAAGAAAATATTGAACGCATGAATGCTAAATATAAACTTGCTGGTAGTAAAGGAAGGAGGCATATAACTTTTCAACCGGGTGATTTAGTTTGGTTGCATTTGAGAAAAGAAAGATTTCCTGAATTGAGGAGGTCTAAGTTGATGCCTAGAGCTGATGGTCCTTTCAAAGTGTTGGAAAAGATTAATGACAATGCATATAAACTTGAGTTGCCTGCAGATTTTGGGGTTAGTCCCACCTTTAACATTGCAGATTTGAAGCCATACTTGGGAGAAGAAGATGAGCTTGAGTCGCGGACGACTCAAATGCAAGAAGGGGAGGATGATGAGGACATCCTTTCCATGCATACAACCATGCCGACTCCATATCAAACTGAAACTATGATACAAGGACCAATGACTAGAGCGCGAGCACGTCAACTTAACCATCAGGTGAATGCGTTCCTAAGTTTGCATACAAATGTTTCAAAGAATGGAATACTACTTAATTCCTGTGATGATTTAATTGTCCTTAGGAACCATGGGGAAGAACCACATGAGCTCAAGTATAGAAGTGGAACCGTCAAGCGCAAACCAAGTCCTGTTCACGAGTTTGACTCGGATTCGGCCTTGTTGACAGCGCCTACTTCAAACGGCCGTAACTTTTGATCCAGAAGGTTTCTCGGGGCCCGTGAGTACTCGTTGGAAAGATCTTGAAGTCTACTTTCAGATGGATCTGGCCTCAAATCCAAACTCCATCCGAGTCGACCAGAAACTGCAAAACAATTAACATCGCTTTTCCAGTCCGAGTCAAAGTGGGCCTTGGGCCTTGTAATTCGAGTCCTATTCGGCTTCCTTGTGTTTTGGCCGACCATCTACCTTCCGTGACCCTTAAATAGGCAGCCGCACCCTCTTCTAGGGTTTGGGTTTTGTTTAGACTAAGTTAGCTTTTGCTGCTTTGCCTTGTACTCGCGCGTGTCGGCTAGACCGCCCGAATACTTGTCTTCGGAACCCCACCGTTTTTCTATTTTCGATTGAATCTTACATCGTTATTTGCAATTGAGTTGCTGTTCATCTTGTTCTTGCTTGTTCTTCGATTGCTTGCAGAAACGAGAACCCTCGTGGTTAGGTTGATCGTGCGCCGACAAGGTCACAAACAATCTCTGGAGTTGCTGTATCGATCGCTAAGGCGCAACGTCCTTGGATGGTTGTAGTCGGGTCGTCAACGTCACCTCCTTCCCCAATCGAATCTACCACTCTCATCGAAAGATCGGGACCCCTAGTCCTATCAAGCTCGTGCTCGTCAACTTAATTACCAGGTAAACTCATTCCTAGATTCATATGTTACAGAGAATAGACCGCTACCTAATGCAAGTGATTTAATTGTGCTTAGGAACTTGGGAAAGGGTGAAGGAAAGGGACATGGAGTCATGGGCAGCATGGAAGGAATAATGGTGGTCACCACGTCACTTGGGACCAAGTCAAGCACGAATTCGAGTTGGACACGTTTTGGAATCAGACTCGGACTGCTGCGATGGTACCAAGTTCAAACGGGCATAACTTCCTCATACGGACTCCGTTTGGGACGTTCGTGTACTTCATGGAAATCTTATGAAGTCTACTTTCCAACGGATCCAACCTCGTCTTCAAATTCCGTCTGAGCCAGCCGCAGTCATTAAAAGAGTCCATGTTGGTTTCTGAGTCCGAGACAAAAAGGGTGCTGCGCCACCACCACTTGGGCCCATGGGCCTTGTAACCCTAGGGCGTGCACTTGGACGCCACCCCTGGTCGTTCTCCCTATAAAGGAGCCGCCGCCTCCCTTGCTAGGACTTGGATTTCTTTGAGTTTAGGTTTAGCCATTGTGAAAACTTTTTTCTTCAGTTGTGTCGGACGGCCACCTGTCAAGACAGTTTCGAGATCCCATCTTTGTTATTCGCAATACAATTTATGCTTCGTTCATATTTGCAATATCAGATTGCCTACGTCTTATTCTTGCTAGTTCTTCGATTGCTCGCAGGGATTGAACTTCGTGTTCAGGTTGATCGCGCCTCCAGCGTGGTCAGTAACACTTCGGAGTTGGTTCAGCGATTGCTAAGGCGCAAGCGTCGTCGTACGGTTGTAGTCGGATCGTGAGAGTCACCTCCACCAAAATCGATAGTTATCAATCTTATCGAAAGATCGGGCACCTCGTCTCCATCACTCCCCTTTTTCAAGAAAAGCCGTCCTCGGGTTTTGATAACCTGAAATTGTACTAAACAAAGAATACAATGTGTATGCATGGTATATGTATTGGTCAGTTACACCCCTTCCATCTTTCACATTATTATTACCTGGAGGTGTAGTAAGCAAAAAGAACAACACATATGCGTGGTATATGTATGAATCAATTATTGTGTCATTTCTCATTCTCACTGTTTTGCACAAACCAATTGATACTACAACGGCTATCAAATGCATACATTGTAATGTTTTCATTCACACCATTCTCCCTCCCATAAGAAAAAGTCGTCCTCGACTTTGTGAAGTACGTGGACAAGTCATTAATGGGAAAAATCAGATCAAACGGTTCAAATATGGAAGAGAAAATTTTAAGGGCCTTCCTTGCTTCAACTGCGCTACTCTGATTATTTGTATATGATTGTTCATCGAAAGAGGAACAAGTAGGCACAAGAAATCTTTGTAAACATCAAGCACTATTGTTAAACCTCATATCATTGTGATCATGACGTGGTATAAAAGATTGTTTGTCCAAAATATGCAATTTCAACTCAGCAAGCTTATCACATGTAATGCATATTCGATAAACATAAAAGTTGTCATCTACACCGTAATCTCCGATCAAATTGAACTTATATGTGTAGGCATAGGAACTAACGAGTGATTTTAAACATGAAATTTCGGCAACATCCTCAATGACACTAGATAGCTCTTTAGGATCATCGAACATGATATAATATAAAGAATCATCAGGAGATATTCTAGCAAGAACTTCCTTATGAGTAATTAATTCCACATTATGTAAATTGACCAAAGAAATTTCAGAACATGGAATTTTCGATTGAACACATGAGTTCTCACAATTACTCACCTTTTCACAAATAAACTCAGCACCAATATGGTTACCTTTATCATTCTCTTCAGTTAATGCAAGTGCTGTAGGTATCAAATCGTCATGATATAACAACGGAGCAGCAAGTACTTCATCTTCCACTGTGGTTATCTTCTCATCTTTGACTTCCAATGGTACCGGTTGTGGAACATTCGACTCCTCATCTTTAATGTCAACCTGCATAATATGAGAAGCAACACTACGAGTAGAGAGTAAGTCGTTAGTATAAAAGGTAACCTCATTTTTTCCATCATCTCTCTCAATTGGATGCTCTCAACCTCACGTTTGGTGGAATCACACAACTCACTGTTTCTATCACTCTCACCCAATTTGGCTATGTGGCACTCATACTTACAGGGGTTTTGATACATCTCAAGTGGTGTTTGTAGCAATGGGGCAACACCACATGTCTTCTTGACCGAAGGGAAAGTCCCATGCTCGGTCCTCTTCCCACTATCACACTTGTTGAGGCATAAGAATTGAAGTATGGGCTTGGATGAAACTGTGGTGTACGCATATCCATAAGTCTCTTTTCCTCCACAAAATGTGCTCCCTGCTTCATATTCTGCAATTTATCAAATAGATCACGCTTGTAATGACGTGGAACAAAATGGGTTCTCATTTCTCGCTTCATCTCTTGCCATGATGCAACAGGGTCTTCTCCATTCTCAGCTCTTCGAGTAATGACTTGTTCCCACCAATCCAAAGCATAGCCTTCAAACTCAAGTGGTGCCAACTGTATCTTTCTCTATCCGTATAGTGATGCATACGGAATATTTTATCAACCTTCAATTCCCAAGTGAGATACTCCTCGGGATCAGTTCCACCTACAAACTTGGGCATGGAAAACTTAAGCTTGCCCAATCCATCATCTTCATTGCGTGGACGACGATAATGGTCATTGTAATGCAAAGCAAAATCTCCATCCCATTCCATCGCATGTGCAGCACCACCACGGCCACCACGACCTCCACCTAGGCCTTGGCCACGCCCTTCATGACCTCCTCCTCGTCCTCCAAGCTGGGGTGGACGCACCACGTTGGCCGCCACTCAGTGTTGCGGTGCAGGAGGTACATGTGCAGAAGCTTCTCCTCCTTGAACACTTGCATCATCGCCACCATTGCGAGCTTGTATGAGCCTAGTGAGGGCTCCAATGTCCTCCCGCAATTGGCGCACATTTTCATCAGCTTGTATCTCCATATTTTGCATCTCCCTTGCAATTAGATCAGCAAAAGCATCGTGCTTCTCATGGAGTTGATCGAGTCCTTGGCGTAGCTCACGTTGAAAGTGTTCACGGAGTGCCCCAAATTGATATTGCTTGACGAATGCTTGAGTTTCATTTGTCTCACCACTCTCATCATGGTGTTCTCCTCCACCTGACATGGTTAGCTATGCAAGAAACAAATTGCTTTGTAGAATAATGCTTTATGAAAATCACTCAATCTCACTGTTTTCTCTCCCAAGTAAAGTTCTTACCCTTCCGAAGTGAATTAAGGCCAATAAAAACTTACACCTGGTAGAAGTGACAACAGCACAGTGATGATCAAGCGAATTTAAGAGTGTTCACTACTTGCACAATTTCAGCAAACTCCCAATTCCCTCAAGTTGGGTCGGCCATCAAAAAGAACAAGAGTATTTTATTATCAAACGTGGTTTGAGCCCTAAAGGCTGCCAATACAAGGCTTATATAGCCCCTTGGGACGTCCATATGGTCCCAAAACCAAGTACAACTCAACCCTATGTGGTTTTAGATACGAACTCTCACAAAAAGAAAACTATATTTTCCACCTGTCATATTGTTTCGGTCATAACTTTTTATCCGCGATGAATTTGAAGGTGGGACCAGATCCATTGCGTAGCCCTTGAAATTATCTTTCCAACGAGTACAAGAACACCTAATCGGGCTCCGTTTGTGAAAGTTATGGCCTTTTTAGTAACTGTCTGTCAGGCTGTCCCGAACCGAATCCGAATTGAATTCTGAGTTGAATCCGAGTTTGAATTGGATTGAGCAAGTGGAAGTCCGAATTTGGCTTGAAAATCTTATCCAAAACTTGTAGTTTAAGTCCTTGGGCTCCTCCCTTTTTGCTCTCCCACTGCATGGGCTTCTTTTCTCCTTGATCAGCTACTTGGGCTTCTCCATTGCTTTGGCCCCGGAATCATCACAATATTCAAACCTAATAATAAAAAGAATTTGGCATAAGGTAGAATATCGTTCCCACGAATAGAAGGAAATTCATTAAGAAACAAATTCACCTGACAATATTTAATGCGGCACAATACTTCTTTCCAGCGAAATAATGTATTTGACTTAAAAGTGCTAAGCATGTGCGTATCCGCATCATCCTCCCTGATGAGGACATCCCTTCCTTGGATACGACTCGTCCACAACAAGTGTTGCAAGGACCACTTACTCGAGCTCGTGCTCGTCAACTTAATTACCAGGTGAACTCATTCCTAGATTCATATGTTACAGAGAATAGACCGCTACCTAATGCAAGTGATTTAATTGTGCTTAGGAACTTGGGAAAGGGTGAAGGAAAGGGACATGGAGTCATGGACAGCATGGAAGGAATAATGGTGGTCACCACGTCACTTGGGACCAAGTCAAGCACGAATTCGAGTTGGACACGTTTTGGAATCAGACTCGGACTGCTGCGATGGTACCAAGTTCAAACGGGCATAACTTCCTCATACGGACTCCGTTTGGGACGTTCGTGTACTTCATGGAAATCTTATGAAGTCTACTTTCCAACGGATCCAACCTCGTCTTCAAATTCCATCTGAGCCGGCCGCAGTCATTAAAAGAGTCCATGTTGGTTTCTGAGTCCGAGACAAAAAGGGTGCTGCGCCACCACCACTTGGGCCCATGGGCCTTGTAACCCTAGGGCGTGCACTTGGACGCCACCCCTGGTCGTTCTCCCTATAAAGGAGCCGCCGCCTCCCTTGCTAGGACTTGGATTTCTTTGAGTTTAGGTTTAGCCATTGTGAAAACTTTTTTCTTCAGTTGTGTCGGACGGCCACCTGTCAAGACAGTTTCGAGATCCCATCTTTGTTATTCGCAATACAATTTATGCTTCGTTCATATTTGCAATATCAGATTGCCTACGTCTTATTCTTGCTAGTTCTTCGATTGCTCGCAGGGATTGAACTTCGTGTTCAGGTTGATCGCGCCTCCAGCGTGGTCAGTAACACTTCGGAGTTGGTTCAGCGATTGCTAAGGCGCAAGCGTCGTCGTACGGTTGTAGTCGGATCGTGAGAGTCACCTCCACCAAAATCGATAGTTATCAATCTTATCGAAAGATCGGGCACCTCGTCTCCATCACTCCCCTTTTTCAAGAAAAGCCGTCCTCGGGTTTTGATAGCCTGAAATTGTACTAAACAAAGAATACAATGTGTATGCATGGTATATGTATTGGTCAGTTACACCCCTTCCATCTTTCACATTATTATTACCTGGAGGTGTAGTAAGCAAAAAGAACAACACATATGCGTGGTATATGTATGAATCAATTATTGTGTCATTTCTCATTTCTCTGTTTTGCACAAACCAATTGATACTACAACGGCTATCAAATGCATACATTGTAATGTTTTCATTCACACCATTCTCCCTCCCATAAGAAAAAGTCGTCCTCGACTTTGTGAAGTACGTGGACAAGTCATTAATGGGAAAAATCAGATCAAACGGTTCAAATATGGAAGAGAAAATTTTAAGGGCCTTCCTTGCTTCAACTGCGCTACTCTGATTATTTGTATATGATTGTTCATCGAAAGAGGAACAAGTAGGCACAAGAAATCTTTGTAAACATCAAGCACTATTGTTAAACCTCATATCATTGTGATCATGACGTGGTATAAAAGATTGTTTGTCCAAAATATGCAATTTCAACTCAGCAAGCTTATCACATGTAATGCATATTCGATAAACATAAAAGTTGTCATCTACACCGTAATCTCCGATCAAATTGAACTTATATGTGTAGGCATAGGAACTAACGAGTGATTTTAAACATGAAATTTCGGCAACATCCTCAATGACACTAGATAGCTCTTTAGGATCATCGAACATGATATAATATAAAGAATCATCAGGAGATATTCTAGCAAGAACTTCCTTATGAGTAATTAATTCCACATTATGTAAATTGACCAAAGAAATTTCAGAACATGGAATTTTCGATTGAACACATGAGTTCTCACAATTACTCACCTTTTCACAAATAAACTCAGCACCAATATGGTTACCTTTATCATTCTCTTCAGTTAATGCAAGTGCTGTAGGTATCAAATCGTCATGATATAACAACGGAGCAGCAAGTACTTCATCTTCCACTGTGGTTATCTTCTCATCTTTGACTTCCAATGGTACCGGTTGTGGAACATTCGACTCCTCATCTTTAATGTCAACCTGCATAATATGAGAAGCAACACTACGAGTAGAGAGTAAGTCGTTAGTATAAAAGGTAACCTCATTTTTTCCATCATCTCTCTCAATTGGATGCTCTCAACCTCACGTTTGGTGGAATCACACAACTCACTGTTTCTATCACTCTCACCCAATTTGGCTATGTGGCACTCATACTTACAGGGGTTTTGATACATCTCAAGTGGTGTTTGTAGCAATGGGGCAACACCACATGTCTTCTTGACCGAAGGGAAAGTCCCATGCTCGGTCCTCTTCCCACTATCACACTTGTTGAGGCATAAGAATTGAAGTATGGGCTTGGATGAAACTGTGGTGTACGCATATCCATAAGTCTCTTTTCCTCCACAAAATGTGCTCCCTGCTTCATATTCTGCAATTTATCAAATAGATCACGCTTGTAATGACGTGGAACAAAATGGGTTCTCATTCTCGCTTCATCTCTTGCCATGATGCAACAGGGTCTTCTCCATTCTCAGCTCTTCGAGTAATGACTTGTTCCCACCAATCCAAAGCATAGCCTTCAAACTCAAGTGATGCCAACTGTATCTTTCTCTATCCGTATAGTGATGCATACGGAATATTTTATCAACCTTCAATTCCCAAGTGAGATACTCCTCGGGATCAGTTCCACCTACAAACTTGGGCATGGAAAACTTAAGCTTGCCCAATCCATCATCTTCATTGCGTGGACGACGATAATGGTCATTGTAATGCAAAGCAAAATCTCCATCCCATTCCATCGCATGTGCAGCACCACCACGGCCACCACGACCTCCACCTAGGCCTTGGCCACGCCCTTCATGACCTCCTCCTCGTCCTCCAAGCTGGGGTGGACGCACCACGTTGGCCGCCACTCAGTGTTGCGGTGCAGGAGGTACATGTGCAGAAGCTTTGATAGGACTAGGGGTCCCGATCTTTCGATGAGAGTGGTAGATTCGATTGGGGAAGGAGGTGACGTTGACGACCCGACTACAACCATCCAAGGACGTTGCGCCTTAGCGATCGATACACCAACTCCAGAGATTGTTCGTGACCTTGTCGGCGCACGATCAACCTAACCACGAGGGTTCTCGTTCCTGCAAGCCAAAACTAACAGATTGAAAAGCACAACGGGGTTTGGATAGCGGGAAATTAACTCTTTTTTGTGGGGGAATTTTTCTGCACTATGGGAAATAAAAATCAATCTACTAACTAGGGATACAAAGAATTCCTACCGGTCAACTGAAGCTCTGATACCACTTGATAAAAGGCGATGGGTCCCGATCTTCCGATAGTATGATAACTATCGATTTTGGTGGAGGTGACCCTTGCGATCCGACTACAACCGAACGACATCGCTTGCGCCTTAGCAATCGCTGAACCAACCCCAAGATGTTATCAATCGTGCCAAGAACGCGGTTGACCTGACCACGAAGGTCTATTCCTGCATGCAACCGAAGAACACGCAAGAACAAGATAACAAGCAATCTGAAATTGCAAATATTGATATGAAGATCAAAAGGTGGGATTCCGAAGGCTGTCTTGACAGGTGGTCGTCCGACACAACTGAAGAACAGAAGTTTGCATAATAGCTAAACCTAAACTCAACAAAATCCAAGTTCTAACAAGGGAGGCGGCGGCTCCTTTATAGGGAGAACAACCAGGAGGGGCGTCCAAAGTGCATGCTCTAGGGTTACAAGGCCCATGGGCCCAATTGGTGGTGGCGCAGCACCCTTTTGACTCGGACTCAAAAACCAACGTGGATTGTTTTGATGATTGCAGCCGGCTCGGATGGAATTTCAAGCTGAGGTTGGATCCGTTGGAAAGTAGACTTCATAAGCTTTCCATGAAGTACAAGAACGTCCCAAACGGAGTCCGTATGAGAAAGTTACGTTCGTTTCAACTTGCACCATTGCAGCAGTCCGAATCTGATTCCAGTACGTGACCAACACGGACTCTTTCGATTATTGCGGCTGTCTCGGATAGAATTTGAAGATGGGGTTGAATCCTTTAGAAAGTATACTTGATAAGCTTTCCATCAAGTACAAGAACGTCCCAAACGGAGTCCGTATGAGAAAGTTACGTCCGTTTAAACTTGCACCATTGCAGCAGTCCGAGTCTGATTCCAAAACGTGTCCAACTCGAATTCGTGCTTGACTTGGTCCCAAAGTGACGTGGTGACCTCCATTATTCCTTTCATGCATGTCCAGGACTCCATGTCCCTTTCCTTCATCCTTTCCCAAATTCCTAAGCACAATTAAATCACTTGCATTAGGTAGCGGTCTATTCTCAGTAACATATGAAGGCTGAAGAAACAAATTCACCTTTAGTTCAATCTTGATATTGGGCGCGATTGTCGTATGTGTTTGTGGCGTGGTCACATCATCCTCCCCTTCTTGATAGAAAACCGTCCTCGGTTTTAGCATATGTGTAGCCTCACGTATTGCATGATTTTCATCATAAATCTCGGTACATAATAACAAACGCAACAAACTCTTATTATGTAATATCATACGTTCTTTATCACACAAAGTAAAACCTTTTTGAAACGAGCTCAGCTTATAATTTAAGTGATGCGTAGGAGCTCTTGTAATTGGAACAACAAGCATAGCAAATTTGGTTGTATCCATAGGGGTCGTGTCCTCATCATCCTCCCCTTCTTGAAAACAAAGCCGTCCTCGGCTTTTGATAAACTGAAAGTATGGTAACAAAGAAGCCAAGGTGTATGCATGGTATATGTATATGTCATCCGTTTTAACAGTTCTTCGTTGTTGCACAATTAATGTTATAACACAGCAGCAATCATAAAAGCTCATTGTATTATTAACCCAAAAGTAATCATATATGTTAATGAACAAATCAAAATTTCTCACACAGTAATTATCGCAACTTGTTTTACAAATGTAAGTGAAGCATTTATGCAATTCAAATCTTTGAAGTTGTAAACTTGTTGTGGTGGCACATATAGGCAAAGCTACAACTTTTGGAATCAAACAAAATTTATCCATATAATCAGATTTCAATTGAGCAATAGCAAATTCATGTAGTAAGGATGAAAATATTTGCATGTTCTTCCATACATCAATTTCATTATTCAGATTGCCAATGTTAGATGGTTCAGTAAGAGAAGAACACATAGGCATTGAATGATCACTAATTTTTATTTTTCTTTCATAACGAACAAGATTGAGCATACAAGAGTTGTTGTTCAAAACAACAAGCTGCAATTCATCCATGTGGTCACAAGTTATGCATATTCGATATACAAGAAATTGATTTTCTACACCATAATCTCCAATCAAATTAAACTTATACCCAGGGGTGTTGGCACTAAACAAGAATTTCGAACATGCAAGTTCAGAAACTTTCTCCATAGCACAATCCAAACTAACGGCCTCATTAAGCATGATATAGCACAATGCATCAGCAGGGGATATTCTATCAAATACTTCCTTATGTATAATTAATTCGACATGTGCAAAATTATGAGAATTTAGATCAACACATGGTTCATTCAAGTCAACACAAGGAATATCAAAAGATTGCACTACAGCGGGTATATACTCACAAGGTTGCTCTATATCTTGTTGTAGCACCAAATCAGTACCTCGGTCATTACCGTCCTCATCAGATACTGTAGGTACCTCAAACTTCTCCACTAATGGCATAAGATGCACCAGATCATCCTTCACCTCTTCAAGTATCTCGATGGTATCTGTAGATGGAGTAGGAACCAAAACAATATCGACATTTTCAGTTACCTCAGGTTGCACCTCACTTGTGACCGTGGGTGCTGGAGGTACAAAACGATGTCGCAATTTCTTTTTCATCTGCTCCCATGTGTATATATAGTGGAAATCGAGATTTGACCACCAATGTTGAACATCACCAATCAGTGCCGTCCTTGCCATGCTCATCTGCTCAACAGGATCAAGATCCTGTCTTTCAAAGTAGCTATCCAACATAGTAACCCACAAGAAGTAGTCCGACGACGTACTCTCAGCGGTGAGTGGTAAGATATATACCGGTAATTGTTTCCCTTCGAGTTCAAATCTGCCCGCGATGACATCATAATCTACCCATTTTCCAAGGTCTGTCATTGTTAGTAGAAAACAAGGAAACAAATCACAAATAAATGTTCCTATCAACCACTAGGATATGGAGGCTCAAATCAAGTCACACATCTCTCAAGCTCTTACCAAATTCTTACGAGTTCTTACCAAAGCAAACAGGTGGTGCAACCGGTGGCTGGTTCGTGATAAATCTAACTCAAGTGATGAGTAAAGCGATTGCAAGGTACAGCGAGATCTGTTCGGTTAGTAGAAAAGTGGAGCTTGGATAGGCTATGTATTTTGTAGCAAAGGAAAACAATCAATTAATTTCAGAAATTGCACAGAATTGAATTATAGTTCGTATCTAGCACTTAGCCTATGTTGCTGATCAACCAAAGATGGAAGGAGGCTAAAATAAGTGTATGGCAATGTATGGGAGTGGTAAATACAAGATAATTCAATCGAATGCAATCTGGAATTGAAGAACACAAGGATTGACCCAAAACTTGGAAACTGAAGATTTCTGTCCACTAGACAGCACGTCGGTATTTCGGCTGTAACTTTTTGTCAGTTGCCTTTTTTTCAATGATTCTTTTTTTCTCTGTTTCCTGACGGCTTTTTCTACAACTTTTGTTTTGGGGTCAACTTCTGGCAACCGACCGAAAAAGTCTCACAAAATTCACAAGTGCCGATTGTTGCAGATTCAATCTGGAATTTTAGGTCAACTTGCACCGCGGATATCCCTTAACTTCCTTGCTGGAATGACGTGAAATTTTACAGATAGATGGAAAATGAAGTTTTGAATCTAATGAAGGTGGTCTCACTCAAAAATAAACTTGCAATCAAAAGTTATGGCGTTTTTGGTGGCGGCTGCAGAGAAAGGAGGGATCAGCCGAAATTGGAATTAGGGTTTGGGGTGGGGGATTTTTTTTTGTTTGGATTTTTATTGGAACAAAGATACAACCAGCAACTAGACAATGCTAAGACGGACACAAATTCAATTTAGCAAACCAAAACTAACAGATTGAAAAGCACAACGGAGTTTGGATAGCGGGAAATTAACTCTTTTTTGTGGGGGAATTTTTCTGGACTATGGGAAATAAAAATCAATCTACTAACTAGGGATACAAAGAATTCCTACCGGTCAACTGAAGCTCTGATACCACTTGATAAAAGGCGATGGGGTCCCGATCTTCCGATAGGATGATAACTATCGATTTTGGTGGAGGTGACCCTTGCGATCCGACTACAACCGAACGACGTCGCTTGCGCCTTAGCAATCGCTGAACCAACCCCAAGATGTTATCAACCGTGCCAAGAACGCGGTTGACCTGACCACGAAGGTCTATTCCTGCATGCAACCGAAGAACACGCAAGAACAAGATAGCAAGCAATCTGAAATTGCAAATATTGATATGAAGATCAAAAGGTGGGATTCCGAAGGCTGTCTTGAAAGGTGGTCGTCCGACACAACTGAAGAACAGAAGTTTGCATAATAGCTAAACCTAAACTCAACAAAATCCAAGTTCTAACAAGGGAGGCGGCAGCTCCTTTATAGGGAGAACAACCAGGAGGGGCGTCCAAAGTGCATGCTCTAGGGTTACAAGGCCCATGGGCCCAATTGGTGGTGGCGCAGCACCCTTTTGACTCGGACTCAAAAACCAATGTGGATTGTTTTGATGATTGCAGCCGGCTCAGATGGAATTTGAAGCTGAGGTTGGCTCCGTTGGAAAGTAGACTTCATAAGCTTTCCATGAAGTACAAGAACGTCCCAAACGGAGTCCGTATGAGAAAGTTACGTTCGTTTAAACTTGCACCATTGCAGCAGTCCGAATCTGATTCCAGTACGTGACCAACACGGACTCTTTTGATGATTGCGGCTGTCTCGGATAGAATTTGAAGATGGGGTTGAATCCTTTAGAAAGTATACTTGATAAGCTTTCCATCAAGTCCAAGAACGTCCCAAACGGAGTCCGTATGAGAAAGTTACGTCCGTTTAAACTTGCACCATTGCAGCAGTCCGAGTCTGATTCCAAAACGTGTCCAACTCGAATTCGTGCTTGACTTGGTCCCAAAGTGACGTGGTGACCTCCATTATTCCTTTCATGCATGTCCAGGACTCCATGTCCCTTTCCTTCATCCTTTCCCAAATTCCTAAGCACAATTAAATCACTTGCATTAGGTAGCGGTCTATTCTCAGTAACATATGAAGGCTGAAGAAACAAATTCACCTTTAGTTCAATCTTGATATTGGGTGCGATTGTCGTATGTGTTTGTGGCGTGGTCACATCATCCTCCCCTTCTTGATAGAAAACCGTCCTCGGTTTTAGCATATGTGTAGCCTCACGTATTGCATGATCTTCATCATAAATCTCGGTACATAATAACAAACACAACAAACTCTTATTATGTAATATCATACGTTCTTTATCACACAAAGTAAAACCTTTTTGAAACGAGCTCACCTTATAATTTAAGTGATGCGTAGGAGCTCTTGTAATTGGAACAACAAGCATAGCAAATATGGTTGTATCCATAGGGGTCGTGTCCTCATCATCCTCCCCTTCTTGAAAACAAAGCCGTCCTCGGCTTTTGATAAACTGAAAGTATGGTAACAAAGAAGCCAAGGTGTATGCATGGTATATGTATATGTCATCCGTTTTAACAGTTCTTCGTTGTTGCACAATTAATGTTATAACACAGCAGCAATCATAAAAGCTCATTGTATTATTAACCCAAAAGTAATCGTATATGTTAATGAACAAATCAAAATTTCTCACACAGTAATTATCGCAACTTGTTTTGCAAATGTAAGTGAAGCATTTATGCAATTCAAATCTTTGAAGTTGTAAACTTGTTGTGGTGGCACATATAGGCAAAGCTACAACTTTTGGAATCAAACAAAATTTATCCATATAATCAGATTTCAATTGAGCAATAGCAAATTCATGTAGTAAGGGTGAAAATATTTGCATGTTCTTCCATACATCAATTTCATTATTCAGATTGCCAATGTTAGATGGTTCAGTAAGAGAAGAACACATAGGCATTGAATGATCACTAATTTTTATTTTTCTTTCATAACGAGCAAGATTGAGCATACAAGAGTTGTTGTTCAAAACAACAAGCTGAAATTCATCCATGTGGTCACAAGTTATGCATATTCGATATATAAGAAATTGATTTTCTACACCATAATCTCCAATCAAATTAAACTTATACCCAGGGGTGTTGGCACTAAACAAGAATTTCGAACATGCAAGTTCAGAAATTTTCTCCATAGCACAATCCAAACTAACGGCCTCATTAAGCATGATATAGCACAATGCATCAGCAGGGGATATTCTATCAAATACTTCCTTATGTATAATTAATTCGACATGTGCAAAATTATGAGAATTTAGATCAACACATGGTTCATTCAAGTCAACACAAGGAATATCAAAAGATTGCACTACAGCGGGTATATACTCACAAGGTTGCTCTATATCTTGTTGTAGCACCAAATCAGTACCTTTGTCATTACCGTCCTCATCAGATACTGTAGGTACCTCAAACTTCTCCACTAATGGCATAAGATGCACCAGATCATCCTTCACCTCTTCAAGTATCTCGATGGTATCTGTAGATGGAGTAGGAACCAAAACAATATCGACATTTTCAGTTACCTCAGGTTGCACCTCACTTGTGACCGTGGGTGCTGGAGGTACAAAACGATGTCGCAATTTCTTTTTCATCTGCTCCCATGTGTATATATAGTGGAAATCGAGATTTGACCACCAATGTTGAACATCACCAATCAGTGCCGTCCTTGCCATGCTCATCTGCTCAACAGGATCAAGATCCTGTCTTTCAAAGTAGCTATCCAACATAGTAACCCACAAGAAGTAGTCCGACGACGTACTCTCAGCGGTGAGTGGTAAGATATATACCGGTAATTGTTTCCCTTCGAGTTCAAATCTGCCCGCGATGACATCATAATCTACCCATTTTCCAAGGTCTGTCATTGTTAGTAGAAAACAAGGAAACAAATCACAAATAAATGTTCCTATCAACCACTAGGATATGGAGGCTCAAATCAAGTCACACATCTCTCAAGCTCTTACCAAATTCTTACGAGTTCTTACCAAAGCAAACAGGTGGTGCAACCGGTGGCTGGTTCGTGATAAATCTAACTCAAGTGATGAGTAAAGCGATTGCAAGGTACAGCGAGATCTGTTCGGTTAGTAGAAAAGTGGAGCTTGGATAGGCTATGTATTTTGTAGCAAAGGAAAACAATCAATTAATTTTTAGAAATTGCACAGAATTGAATTATAGTTCGTATCTAGCACTTAGCCTATGTTGCTGATCAACCAAAGATGGAAGGAGGCTAAAATAAGTGTATGGCAAGGTATGGGAGTGGTAAATACAAGATAATTCAATCGAATGCAATCTGGAATTGAAGAACACAAGGATTGACCCAAAACTTGGAAACTGAAGATTTCTGTCCACTGGGCAGCACGTCGGTATTTCGGCTGTAACTTTTTGTCAGTGGCCTTTTTTTCAATGATTCTTTTTTTCTCTGTTTCCTGACTGCTTTTTCTACAACTTTTGTTTTGGGGTCAACTTCTGGAAACCGACCGAAAAATTCTCACAAAATTCACAAGTGCCGATTGTTGCAGATTCAATCTGGAATTTTAGGTCAACTTGCACCGCGGATATCTCTTAACTTCCTTGCTGGAATGACGTGAAATTTTACAGATAGATGGACAATGAAGTTTTGAATCTAATGAAGGTGGTCTCACTCAAAAATAAACTTGCAATCAAAAGTTATGGCATTTTTGGTGGCGGCTGCAGAGAAAGGAGGGATCAGCCGAAATTGGAATTAGGGTTTGGGGTGGGGGATTTTTTTTTGTTTGGATTTTTATTGGAACAAAGATACGACCAGCAACTAGACAATGCTAAGACGGACACAAATTCAATTTAGCAAACCAAAACTAACAGAATGAAAAGCACAACGGGGTTTGGATAGCGGGAAATTAACTCTTTTTTGTGGGGGAATTTTTCTGGACTATGGGAAATAAAAATCAATCTACTAACTAGGGATACAAAGAATTCCTACCGGTCAACTGAAGCTCTGATACCACTTGATAAAATGTGATGGGGTCCCGATCTTCCGATAGGATGATAACTATCGATTTTGGTGGAGGTGACCCTTGCGATCCGACTACAACCGAACGACGTCGCTTGCGCCTTAGCAATCGCTGAACCAACCCCAAGATGTTATCAACCGTGCCAAGAACGCGGTTGACCTGACCACGAAGGTCTATTCCTGCATGCAACCGAAGAACACGCAAGAACAAGATAGCAAGCAATCTGAAATTGCAAATATTGATATGAAGATCAAAAGGTGGGATTCCGAAGGCTGTCTTGACAGGTGGTCGTCCGACACAACTGAAGAACAGAAGTTTGCATAATAGCTAAACCTAAACTCAACAAAATCCAAGTTCTAACAAGGGAGGCGGCGGCTCCTTTATAGGGAGAACAACCAGGAGGGGCGTCCAAAGTGCATGCTCTAGGGTTACAAGGCCCATGGGCCCAATTGGTGGTGGCGCAGCACACTTTTGACTCGGACTCAAAAACCAACGTGGATTGTTTTGATGATTGCAGCCGTCTCAGATGGAATTTGAAGCTGAGGTTGGATCCGTTGGAAACTAGACTTCATAAGCTTTCCATGAAGTACAAGAACGTCCCAAACGGAGTCCGTATGAGAAAGTTACGTTCGTTTCAACTTGCACCATTGCAGCAGTCCGAATCTGATTCCAGTACGTGACCAACACGGACTCTTTTGATGATTGCGGCTGTCTCGGATAGAATTTGAAGATGGGGTTGAATCCTTTAGAAAGTATACTTGATAAGCTTTCCATCAAGTCCAAGAACGTCCCAAACGGAGTCCGTATGAGAAAGTTACGTCCGTTTAAACTTGCACCATTGCAGCAGTCCGAGTCTGATTCCAAAACGTGTCCAACTCGAATTCGTGCTTGACTTGGTCCCAAAGTGACGTGGTGACCTCCATTATTCCTTTCATGCATGTCCAGGACTCCATGTCCCTTTCCTTCATCCTTTCCCAAATTCCTAAGCACAATTAAATCACTTGCATTAGGTAGCGGTCTATTCTCAGTAACATATGAAGGCTGAAGAAACAAATTCACCTTTAGTTCAATCTTGATATTGGGCGCGATTGTCGTATGTGTTTGTGGCGTGGTCACATCATCCTCCCCTTCTTGATAGAAAACCGTCCTCGGTTTTAGCATATGTGTAGCCTCACGTATTGCATGATCTTCATCATAAATCTCGGTACATAATAACAAACGCAACAAACTCTTATTATGTAATATCATACGTTCTTTATCACACAAAGTAAAACCTTTTTGAAACGAGCTCACCTTATAATTTAAGTGATGCGTAGGAGCTCTTGTAATTGGAACAACAAGCATAGCAAATATGGTTGTATCCATAGGGGTCGTGTCCTCATCATCCTCCCCTTCTTGAAAACAAAGCCGTCCTCGGCTTTTGATAAACTGAAAGTATGGTAACAAAGAAGCCAAGGTGTATGCATGGTATATGTATATGTCATCCGTTTTAACAGTTCTTCGTTGTTGCACAATTAATGTTATAACACAGCAGCAATCATAAAAGCTCATTGTATTATTAACCCAAAAGTAATCATATATGTTAATGAACAAATCAAAATTTCTCACACAATAATTATCGCAACTTGTTTTGCAAATGTAAGTGAAGCATTTATGCAATTCAAATCTTTGAAGTTGTAAACTTGTTGTGGTGGCACATATAGGCAAAGCTACAACTTTTGGAATCAAACAAAATTTATCCATATAATCAGATTTCAATTGAGCAATAGCAAATTCATGTAGTAAGGGTGAAAATATTTGCATGTTCTTCCATACATCAATTTCATTATTCAGATTGCCAATGTTAGATGGTTCAGTAAGAGAAGAACACATAGGCATTGAATGATCACTAATTTTTATTTTTCTTTCATAACGAGCAAGATTGAGCATACAAGAGTTGTTGTTCAAAACAACAAGCTGCAATTCATCCATGTGGTCACAAGTTATGCATATTCGATATACAAGAAATTGATTTTCTACACCATAATCTCCAATCAAATTAAACTTATACCCAGGGGTGTTGGCACTAAACAAGAATTTCGAACATGCAAGTTCAGAAATTTTCTCCATAGCACAATCCAAACTAACGGCCTCATTAAGCATGATATAGCACAATGCATCAGCAGGGGATATTCTATCAAATACTTCCTTATGTATAATTAATTCGACATGTGCAAAATTATGAGAATTTAGATCAACACATGGTTCATTCAAGTCAACACAAGGAATATCAAAAGATTGCACTACAGCGGGTATATACTCACAAGGTTGCTCTATATCTTGTTGTAGCACCAAATCAGTACCTTTGTCATTACCGTCCTCATCAGATACTGTAGGTACCTCAAACTTCTCCACTAATGGCATAAGATGCACCAGATCATCCTTCACCTCTTCAAGTATCTCGATGGTATCTGTAGATGGAGTAGGAACCAAAACAATATCGACATTTTCAGTTACCTCAGGTTGCACCTCACTTGTGACCGTGGGTGCTGGAGGTACAAAACGATGTCGCAATTTCTTTTTCATCTGCTCCCATGTGTATATATAGTGGAAATCGAGATTTGACCACCAATGTTGAACATCACCAATCAGTGCCGTCCTTGCCATGCTCATCTGCTCAACAGGATCAAGATCCTGTCTTTCAAAGTAGCTATCCAACATAGTAACCCACAAGAAGTAGTCCGACGACGTACTCTCAGCGGTGAGTGGTAAGATATATACCGGTAATTGTTTCCCTTCGAGTTCAAATCTGCCCGCGATGACATCATAATCTACCCATTTTCCAAGGTCTGTCATTGTTAGTAGAAAACAAGGAAACAAATCACAAATAAATGTTCCTATCAACCACTAGGATATGGAGGCTCAAATCAAGTCACACATCTCTCAAGCTCTTACCAAATTCTTACGAGTTCTTACCAAAGCAAACAGGTGGTGCAACCGGTGGCTGGTTCGTGATAAATCTAACTTAAGTGATGAGTAAAGCGATTGCAAGATACAGCGAGATCTGTTCGGTTAGTAGAAAAGTGGAGCTTGGATAGGCTATGTATTTTGTAGCAAAGGAAAACAATCAATTAATTTTTAGAAATTGCACAGAATTGAATTATAGTTCGTATCTAGCACTTAGCCTATGTTGCTGATCAACCAAAGATGGAAGGAGGCTAAAATAAGTGTATGGCAAGGTATGGGAGTGGTAAATACAAGATAATTCAATCGAATGCAATCTGGAATTGAAGAACACAAGGATTGACCCAAAACTTGGAAACTGAAGATTTCTGTCCACTGGGCAGCACGTCGGTATTTCGGCTGTAACTTTTTGTCAGTTGCCTTTTTTTCAATGATTCTTTTTTTCTCTGTTTCCTGACTGCTTTTTCTACAACTTTTGTTTTGGGGTCAACTTCTGGAAACCGACCGAAAAATTCTCACAAAATTCACAAGTGCCGATTGTTGCAGATTCAATCTGGAATTTTAGGTCAACTTGCACCGCGGATATCTCTTAACTTCCTTGCTGGAATGACGTGAAATTTTACAGATAGATGGACAATGAAGTTTTGAATCTAATGAAGGTGGTCTCACTCAAAAATAAACTTGCAATCAAAAGTTATGGCATTTTTGGTGGCGGCTGCAGAGAAAGGAGGGATCAGCCGAAATTGGAATTAGGGTTTGGGGTGGGGGATTTTTTTTGTTTGGATTTTTATTGGAACAAAGATACGACCAGCAACTAGACAATGCTAAGACGGACACAAATTCAATTTAGCAAACCAAAACTAACAGAATGAAAAGCACAACGGGGTTTGGATAGCGGGAAATTAACTCTTTTTTGTGGGGGAATTTTTCTGGACTATGGGAAATAAAAATCAATCTACTAACTAGGGATACAAAGAATTCCTACCGGTCAACTGAAGCTCTGATACCACTTGATAAAATGTGATGGGGTCCCGATCTTCCGATAGGATGATAACTATCGATTTTGGTGGAGGTGACCCTTGCGATCCGACTACAACCGAACGACGTCGCTTGCGCCTTAGCAATCGCTGAACCAACCCCAAGATGTTATCAACCGTGCCAAGAACGCGGTTGACCTGACCACGAAGGTCTATTCCTGCATGCAACCGAAGAACACGCAAGAACAAGATAGCAAGCAATCTGAAATTGCAAATATTGATATGAAGATCAAAAGGTGGGATTCCGAAGGCTGTCTTGACAGGTGGTCGTCCGACACAACTGAAGAACAGAAGTTTGCATAATAGCTAAACCTAAACTCAACAAAATCCAAGTTCTAACAAGGGAGGCGGCGGCTCCTTTATAGGGAGAACAACCAGGAGGGGCGTCCAAAGTGCATGCTCTAGGGTTACAAGGCCCATGGGCCCAATTGGTGGTGGCGCAGCACACTTTTGACTCGGACTCAAAAACCAACGTGGATTGTTTTGATGATTGCAGCCGTCTCGGATGGAATTTGAAGCTGAGGTTGGATCCGTTGGAAACTAGACTTCATAAGCTTTCCATGAAGTACAAGAACGTCCCAAACGGAGTCCGTATGAGAAAGTTACGTTCGTTTCAACTTGCACCATTGCAGCAGTCCAAATCTGATTCCAGTACGTGACCAACACGGACTCTTTTGATGATTGCGGCTGTCTCGAATAGAATTTGAAGATGGGGTTGAATCCTTTAGAAAGTATACTTGATAAGCTTTCCATCAAGTCCAAGAACGTCCCAAACGGAGTCCGTATGAGAAAGTTACGTCCGTTTAAACTTGCACCATTGCAGCAGTCCGAGTCTGATTCCAAAACGTGTCCAACTCGAATTCGTGCTTGACTTGGTCCCAAAGTGACGTGGTGACCTCCATTATTCCTTTCATGCATGTCCAGGACTTCATGTCCCTTTCCTTCATCCTTTCCCAAATTCCTAAGCACAATTAAATCACATGCATTAGGTAGCGGTCTATTCTCAGTAACATATGAAGGCTGAAGAAACAAATTCACCTTTAGTTCAATCTTGATATTGGGCGCGATTGTCGTATGTGTTTGTGGCGTGGTCACATCATCCTCCCCTTCTTGATAGAAAACCGTCCTCGGTTTTAGCATATGTGTAGCCTCACGTATTGCATGATCTTCATCATAAATCTCGGTACATAATAACAAACGCAACAAACTCTTATTATGTAATATCATACGTTCTTTATCACACAAAGTAAAACCTTTTTGAAACGAGCTCACCTTATAATTTAAGTGATGCGTAGGAGCTCTTGTAATTGGAACAACAAGCATAGCAAATATGGTTGTATCCATAGGGGTCGTGTCCTCATCATCCTCCCCTTCTTGAAAACAAAGCCGTCCTCGGCTTTTGATAAACTGAAAGTATGGTAACAAAGAAGCCAAGGTGTATGCATGGTATATGTATATGTCATCCGTTTTAACAGTTCTTCGTTGTTGCACAATTAATGTTATAACACAGCAGCAATCATAAAAGCTCATTGTATTATTAACCCAAAAGTAATCGTATATGTTAATGAACAAATCAAAATTTCTCACACAGTAATTATCGCAACTTGTTTTGCAAATGTAAGTGAAGCATTTATGCAATTCAAATCTTTGAAGTTGTAAACTTGTTGTGGTGGCACATATAGGCAAAGCTACAACTTTTGGAATCAAACAAAATTTATCCATATAATCAGATTTCAATTGAGCAATAGCAAATTCATGTAGTAAGGGTGAAAATATTTGCATGTTCTTCCATACATCAATTTCATTATTCAGATTGCCAATGTTAGATGGTTCAGTAAGAGAAGAACACATAGGCATTGAATGATCACTAATTTTTATTTTTCTTTCATAACGAACAAGATTGAGCATACAAGAGTTGTTGTTTAAAACAACAAGCTGCAATTCATCCATGTGGTCACAAGTTATGCATATTCGATATACAAGAAATTGATTTTCTACACCATAATCTCCAATCAAATTAAACTTATACCCAGGGGTGTTGGCACTAAACAAGAATTTCGAACATGCAAGTTCAGAAATTTTCTCCATAGCACAATCCAAACTAACGGCCTCATTAAGCATGATATAGCACAATGCATCAGCAGGGGATATTCTATCAAATACTTCCTTATGTATAATTAATTCGACATGTGCAAAATTATGAGAATTTAGATCAACACATGGTTCATTCAAGTCAACACAAGGAATATCAAAAGATTGCACTACAGCGGGTATATACTCACAAGGTTGCTCTATATCTTGTTGTAGCACCAAATCAGTACCTTTGTCATTACCGTCCTCATCAGATACTGTAGGTACCTCAAACTTCTCCACTAATGGCATAAGATGCACCAGATCATCCTTCACCTCTTCAAGTATCTCGATGGTATCTGTAGATGGAGTAGGAACCAAAACAATATCGACATTTTCAGTTACCTCAGGTTGCACCTCACTTGTGACCGTGGGTGCTGGAGGTACAAAACGATGTCGCAATTTCTTTTTCATCTGCTCCCATGTGTATATATAGTGGAAATCGAGATTTGACCACCAATGTTGAACATCACCAATCAGTGCCGTCCTTGCCATGCTCATCTGCTCAACAGGATCAAGATTCTGTCTTTCAAAGTAGCTATCCAACATAGTAACCCACAAGAAGTAGTCCGACGACGTACTCTCAGCGGTGAGTGGTAAGATATATACCGGTAATTGTTTCCCTTCGAGTTCAAATCTGCCCGCGATGACATCATAATCTACCCATTTTCCAAGGTCTGTCATTGTTAGTAGAAAACAAGGAAACAAATCACAAATAAATGTTCCTATCAACCACTAGGATATGGAGGCTCAAATCAAGTCACACATCTCTCAAGCTCTTACCAAATTCTTACGAGTTCTTACCAAAGCAAACAGGTGGTGCAACCGGTGGCTGGTTCGTGATAAATCTAACTCAAGTGATGAGTAAAGCGATTGCAAGGTACAGCGAGATCTGTTCGGTTAGTAGAAAAGTGGAGCTTGGATAGGCTATGTATTTTGTAGCAAAGGAAAACAATCAATTAATTTCAGAAATTGCACAGAATTGAATTATAGTTCGTATCTAGCACTTAGCCTATGTTGCTGATCAACCAAAGATGGAAGGAGGCTAAAATAAGTGTATGGCAATGTATGGGAGTGGTAAATACAAGATAATTCAATCGAATGCAATCTGGAATTGAAGAACACAAGGATTGACCCAAAACTTGGAAACTGAAGATTTCTGTCCACTGGGCAGCACGTCGGTATTTCGGCTGTAACTTTTTGTCAGTTGCCTTTTTTTCAATGATTCTTTTTTTCTCTGTTTCCTGACGGCTTATTATACAACTTTTGTTTTGGGGTCAACTTCTGGAAACCGACCGAAAAATTCTCACAAAATTCACAAGTTCCGATTGTTGCAGATTCAATCTGGAATTTTAGGTCAATTTGCACCGCGAATATCTCTTAACTTACTTGCTGGAATGACGTGAAATTTTACAGATAAATGGACAATGAAGTTTTAAATCTAATGAAGGTGGTCTCACTCAAAAATAAACTTGCAATCAAAAGTTATGGCGTTTTTGGTGGCGGCTGCAGAGAAAGGAGGGATCAGCCGAAATTGGAATTAGGGTTTGGGGTGGGGGATTTTTTTTTGTTTGGATTTTTATTGGAACAAAGATACGACCAGCAACTAGACAATGCTAAGACGGACACAAATTCAATTTAGCAAACCAAAACTAACAGATTGAAAAGCACAACGGGGTTTGGATAGCGGGAAATTAACTCTTTTTTGTGGGGGAATTTTTCTGGACTATGGGAAATAAAAATCAATCTACTAACTAGGGATACAAAGAATTCCTACCGGTCAACTGAAGCTCTGATACAACTTGATAAAAGGCGATGGGGTCCCGATCTTCCGATAGGATGATAACTATCGATTTTGGTGGAGGTGACCCTTGCGATCCGACTACAACCGAACGACGTCGCTTGCGCCTTAGCAATCGCTGAACCAACCCCAAGATGTTATCAACCGTGACAAGAACGCGGTTGACCTGACCACGAAGGTCTATTCCTGCATGCAACCGAAGAACACGCAAGAACAAGATAACAAGCAATCTGAAATTGCAAATATTGATATGAAGATCAAAAGGTGGGATTCCGAAGGCTGTCTTGACAGGTGGTCGTCCGACACAACTGAAGAACAGAAGTTTGCATAATAGCTAAACCTAAACTCAACAAAATCCAAGTTATAACAAGGGAGGCGGCGGCTCCTTTATAGGGAGAACAACCAGGAGGGGCGTCCAAAGTGCATGCTCTAGGGTTACAAGGCCCATGGGCCCAATTGGTGGTGGCGCAGCACCCTTTTGACTCGGACTCAAAAACCAACGTGGATTGTTTTGATGATTGCAGCCGGCTCGGATAGAATATGAAGCTGAGGTTGGATCCGTTGGAAAGTAGACTTCATAAGCTTTCCATGAACTACAAGAACGTCCCAAACGGAGTCCGTATGAGAAAGTTACGTTCGTTTCAACTTGCACCATTGCAGCAGTCCGAATCTGATTCCAGTACGTGACCAACACGGACTCTTTTGATGATTGCGGCTGTCTCGGATAGAATTTGAAGATGGGGTTGAATCCTTTAGAAAGTATACTTGATAAGCTTTCCATCAAGTCCAAGAACGTCCCAAACGGAGTCCGTATGAGAAAGTTACGTCCGTTTAAACTTGCACCATTGCAGCAGTCCGAGTCTGATTCCAAAACGTGTCCAACTCGAATTCGTGCTTGACTTGGTCCCAAAGTGACGTGGTGACCTCCATTATTCCTTTCATGCATGTCCAGGACTCCATGTCCCTTTCCTTCATCCTTTCCCAAATTCCTAAGCACAATTAAATCACTTGCATTAGGTAGCGGTCTATTCTCAGTAACATATGAAGGCTGAAGAAACAAATTCACCTTTAGTTCAATCTTGATATTGGGCGCGATTGTCGTATGTGTTTGTGGCGTGGTCACATCATCCTCCCCTTCTTGATAGAAAACCGTCCTCGGTTTTAGCATATGTGTAGCCTCACGTATTGCATGATCTTCATCATAAATCTCGGTACATAATAACAAACGCAACAAACTCTAATTATGTAATATCATACGTTCTTTATCACACAAAGTAAAACCTTTTTGAAACGAGCTCACCTTATAATTTAAGTGATGCGTAGGAGCTCTTGTAATTGGAACAACAAGCATAGCAAATATGGTTGTATCCATAGGGGTCGTGTCCTCATCATCCTCCCCTTCTTGAAAACAAAGCCGTCCTCGGCTTTTGATAAACTGAAAGTATGGTAACAAAGAAGCCAAGGTGTATGCATGGTATATGTATATGTCATCCGTTTTAACAGTTCTTCGTTAATGCACAATTAATGTTATAACACAGCAGCAATCATAAAAGCTCATTGTATTATTAACCCAAAAGTAATCGTATATGTTAATGAACAAATCAAAATTTCTCACACAGTAATTATCGCAACTTGTTTTGCAAATGTAAGTGAAGCATTTATGCAATTCAAATCTTTGAAGTTGTAAACTTGTTGTGGTGGCACATATAGGCAAAGCTACAACTTTTGGAATCAAACAAAATTTATCCATATAATCAGATTTCAATTGAGCAATAGCAAATTCATGTAGTAAGGGTGAAAATATTTGCATGTTCTTCCATACATCAATTTCATTATTCAGATTGCCAATGTTAGATGGTTCAGTAAGAGAAGAACACATAGGCATTGAATGATCACTAATTTTTATTTTTCTTTCATAACGAACAAGATTGAGCATACAAGAGTTGTTGTTCAAAACAACAAGCTGCAATTCATCCATGTGGTCACAAGTTATGCATATTCGATATACAAGAAATTGATTTTCTACACCATAATCTCCAATCAAATTAAACTTATACCCAGGGGTGTTGGCACTAAACAAGAATTTCGAACATGCAAGTTCAGAAACTTTTCTCCATAGCACAATCCAAACTAACGGCCTCATTAAGCATGATATAGCACAATGCATCAGCAGGGGATATTCTATCAAATACTTCCTTATGTATAATTAATTCGACATGTGCAAAATTATGAGAATTTAGATCAACACATGGTTCATTCAAGTCAACACAAGGAATATCAAAAGATTGCACTACAGCGGGTATATACTCACAAGGTTGCTCTATATCTTGTTGTAGCACCAAATCAGTACCTTTGTCATTACCGTCCTCATCAGATACTGTAGGTACCTCAAACTTCTCCACTAATGGCATAAGATGCACCAGATCATCCTTCACCTCTTCAAGTATCTCGATGGTATCTGTAGATGGAGTAGGAACCAAAACAATATCGACATTTTCAGTTACCTCAGGTTGCACCTCACTTGTGACCGTGGGTGCTGGAGGTACAAAACGATGTCGCAATTTCTTTTTCATCTGCTCCCATGTGTATATATAGTGGAAATCGAGATTTGACCACCAATGTTGAACATCACCAATCAGTGCCGTCCTTGCCATGCTCATCTGCTCAACAGGATCAAGATCCTGTCTTTCAAAGTAGCTATCCAACATAGTAACCCACAAGAAGTAGTCCGACGACGTACTCTCAGCGGTGAGTGGTAAGATATATACCGGTAATTGTTTCCCTTCGAGTTCAAATCTGCCCGCGATGACATCATAATCTACCCATTTTCCAAGGTCTGTCATTGTTAGTAGAAAACAAGGAAACAAATCACAAAGTAAATGTTCCTATCAACCACTAGGATATGGAGGCTCAAATCAAGTCACACATCTCTCAAGCTCTTACCAAATTCTTACGAGTTCTTACCAAAGCAAACAGGTGGTGCAACCGGTGGCTGGTTCGTGATAAATCTAACTCAAGTGATGAGTAAAGCGATTGCAAGGTACAGCGAGATCTGTTCGGTTAGTAGAAAAGTGGAGCTTGGATAGGCTATGTATTTTGTAGCAAAGGAAAACAATCAATTAATTTCAGAAATTGCACAGAATTGAATTATAGTTCGTATCTAGCACTTAGCCTATGTTGCTGATCAACCAAAGATGGAAGGAGGCTAAAATAAGTGTATGGCAATGTATGGGAGTGGTAAATACAAGATAATTCAATCGAATGCAATCTGGAATTGAAGAACACAAGGATTGACCCAAAACTTGGAAACTGAAGATTTCTGTCCACTGGGCAGCACGTCGGTATTTCGGCTGTAACTTTTTGTCAGTTGCCTTTTTTTCAATGATTCTTTTTTTCTCTGTTTCCTGACGGCTTATTATACAACTTTTGTTTTGGGGTCAACTTCTGGAAACCGACCGAAAAATTCTCACAAAATTCATAAGTGCCGATTGTTGCAGATTCAATCTGGAATTTTAGGTCAACTTGCACCGCGAATATCTCTTAACTTACTTGCTGGAATGACGTGAAATTTTACAGATAGATGGACAATGAAGTTTTAAATCTAATGAAGGTGGTCTCACTCAAAAATAAACTTGCAATCAAAAGTTATGGCGTTTTTGGTGGCGGCTGCAGAGAAAGGAGGGATCAGCCGAAATTGGAATTAGGGTTTGGGGTGGGGGATTTTTTTTTGTTTGGATTTTTATTGGAACAAAGATACGACCAGCAACTAGACAATGCTAAGACGGACACAAATTCAATTTAGCAAACCAAAACTAACAGATTGAAAAGCACAACGGGGTTTGGATAGCGGGAAATTAACTCTTTTTTGTGGGGGAATTTTTCTGGACTATGGGAAATAAAAATCAATCTACTAACTAGGGATACAAAGAATTCCTACCGGTCAACTGAAGCTCTGATACCACTTGATAAAAGGCGATGGGGTCCCGATCTTCCGATAGGATGATAACTATCGATTTTGGTGGAGGTGACCCTTGCGATCCGAATACAACCGAACGACGTCGCTTGCGCCTTAGCAATCGCTGAACCAACCCCAAGATGTTATCAACCGTGCCAAGAACGCGGTTGACCTGACCACGAAGGTCTATTCCTGCATGCAACCGAAGAACACGCAAGAACAAGATAGCAAGCAATCTGAAATTGCAAATATTGATATGAAGATCAAAAAGTGGGATTCCGAAGGCTGTCTTGACAGGTGGTCGTCCGACACAACTGAAGAACAGAAGTTTGCATAATAGCTAAACCTAAACTCAACAAAATCCAAGTTCTAACAAGGGAGGCGGCGGCTCCTTTATAGGGAGAACAACCAGGAGGGGCGTCCAAAGTGCATGCTCTAGGGTCACAAGGCCCATGGGCCCAATTGGTGGTGGCGCAGCACCCTTTTGACTCGGACTCAAAAACCAATGTGGATTGTTTTGATGATTGCAGTCGGCTTGGATGGAATTTGAAGCTGAGGTTGGCTCCGTTGGACAGTAGACTTCATAAGCTTTCCATGAAGTACAAGAACGTCCCAAACGGAGTCCGTATGAGAAAGTTACGTTCGTTTCAACTTGCACCATTGCAGCAGTCCGAATCTGATTCCAGTACGTGACCAACACGGACTCTTTATGATTGCGGCTGTCTCGGATAGAATTTGAAGATGGGGTTGAATCCTTTAGAAAGTATACTTGATAAGCTTTCCATCAAGTCCAAGAACGTCCCAAACGGAGTCCGTATGAGAAAGTTACGTCCGTTTAAACTTGCACCATTGCAGCAGTCCGAGTCTGATTCCAAAACGTGTCCAACTCGAATTCGTGCTTGACTTGGTCCCAAAGTGACGTGGTGACCTCCATTATTCCTTTCATGCATGTCCAGGACTCCATGTCCCTTTCCTTCATCCTTTCCCAAATTCCTAAGCACAATTAAATCACTTGCATTAGGTACCGGTCTATTCTCAGTAACATATGAAGGCTGAAGAAACAAATTCACCTTTAGTTCAATCTTGATATTGGGCGCGATTGTCGTATGTGTTTGTGGCGTGGTCACATCATCCTCCCCTTCTTGATAGAAAACCGTCCTCGGTTTTAGCATATGTGTAGCCTCACGTATTGCATGATCTTCATCATAAATCTCGGTACATAATAACAAACGCAACAAACTCTTATTATGTAATATCATACGTTCTTTATCACACAAAGTAAAACCTTTTTGAAACGAGCTCACCTTATAATTTAAGTGATGCGTAGGAGCTCTTGTAATTGGAACAACAAGCATAGCAAATTTGGTTGTATCCATAGGGGTCGTGTCCTCATCATCCTCCCCTTCTTGAAAACAAAGCCGTCCTCGGCTTTTGATAAACTGAAAGTATGGTAACAAAGAAGCCAAGGTGTATGCATGGTATATGTATATGTCATCCGTTTTAACAGTTCTTCGTTGTTGCACAATTAATGTTATAACACAGCAGCAATCATAAAAGCTCATTGTATTATTAACCCAAAAGTAATCGTATATGTTAATGAACAAATCAAAATTTCTCACACAGTAATTATCGCAACTTGTTTTGCAAATGTAAGTGAAGCATTTATGCAATTCAAATCTTTGAAGTTGTAAACTTGTTGTGGTGGCACATATAGACAAAGCTACAACTTTTGGAATCAAACAAAATTTATCCATATAATCAGATTTCAATTGAGCAGTAGCAAATTCATCTAGTAAGGGTGAAAATATTTGCATGTTCTTCCATACATCAATTTCATTATTCAGATTGCCAATGTTAGATGGTTCAGTAAGAGAAGAACACATAGGCATTGAATGATCACTAATTTTATTTTTCTTTCATAACTGAACAAGATTGAGCATACAAGAGTTGTTGTTCAAAACAACAAGCTGCAATTCATCCATGTGGTCACAAGTTATGCATATTCGATATACAAGAAATTGATTTTCTACACCATAATCTCCAATCAAATTAAACTTATACCCAGGGGTGTTGGCACTAAACAAGAATTTCGAACATGCAAGTTCAGAAACTTTCTCCATAGCACAATCCAAACTAACGGCCTCATTAAGCATGATATAGCACAATGCATCAGCAGGGGATATTCTATCAAATACTTCCTTATGTATAATTAATTCGACATGTGCAAAATTATGAGAATTTAGATCAACACATGGTTCATTCAAGTCAACACAAGGAATATCAAAAGATTGCACTACAGCGGGTATATACTCACAAGGTTGCTCTATATCTTGTTGTAGCACCAAATCAGTACCTTTGTCATTACCGTCCTCATCAGATACTGTAGGTACCTCAAACTTCTCCACTAATGGCATAAGATGCACCAGATCATCCTTCACCTCTTCAAGTATCTCGATGGTATCTGTAGATGGAGTAGGAACCAAAACAATATCGACATTTTCAGTTACCTCAGGTTGCACCTCACTTGTGACCGTGGGTGCTGGAGGTACAAAACGATGTCGCAATTTCTTTTTCATCTGCTCCCATGTGTATATATAGTGGAAATCGAGATTTGACCACCAATGTTGAACATCACCAATCAGTGCCGTCCTTGCCATGCTCATCTGCTCAACAGGATCAAGATCCTGTCTTTCAAAGTAGCTATCCAACATAGTAACCCACAAGAAGTAGTCCGACGACGTACTCTCAGCGGTGAGTGGTAAGATATATACCGGTAATTGTTTCCCTTCGAGTTCAAATCTGCCCGCGATGACATCATAATCTACCCATTTTCCAAGGTCTGTCATTGTTAGTAGAAAACAAGGAAACAAATCACAAATAAATGTTCCTATCAACCACTAGGATATGGAGGCTCAAATCAAGTCACACATCTCTCAAGCTCTTACCAAATTCTTACGAGTTCTTACCAAAGCAAACAGGTGGTGCAACCGGTGGCTGGTTCGTGATAAATCTAACTCAAGTGATGAGTAAAGCGATTGCAAGGTACAGCGAGATCTGTTCGGTTAGTAGAAAAGTGGAGCTTGGATAGGCTATGTATTTTGTAGCAAAGGAAAACAATCAATTAATTTCAGAAATTGCACAGAATTGAATTATAGTTCGTATCTAGCACTTAGCCTATGTTGCTGATCAACCAAAGATGGAAGGAGGCTAAAATAAGTGTATGGCAATGTATGGGAGTGGTAAATACAAGATAATTCAATTGAATGCAATCTGGAATTGAAGAACACAAGGATTGACCCAAAACTTGGAAACTGAAGATTTCTGTCCACTGGGCAGCACGTCGGTATTTCGGCTGTAACTTTTTGTCAGTTGCCTTTTTTCAATGATTCTTTTTTTCTCTGTTTTCTGACGGCTTATTATACAACTTTTGTTTTGGGGTCAACTTCTGGAAACCGACCGAAAAATTCTCACAAAATTCACAAGTTCCGATTGTTGCAGATTCAATCTGGAATTTTAGGTCAACTTGCACCGCGAATATCTCTTAACTTACTTGCTGGAATGACGTGAAATTTTACAGATAGATGGACAATGAAGTTTTAAATCTAATGAAGGTGGTATCACTCAAAAATAAACTTGCAATCAAAAGTTATGGCGTTTTTGGTGGCGGCTGCAGAGAAAGGAGGGATCAGCCGAAATTGGAATTAGGGTTTGGGGTGGGGGATTTTTTTTTGTTTGGATTTTTATTGGAACAAAGATACGACCAGCAACTAGACAATGCTAAGACGGACACAAATTCAATTTAGCAAACCAAAACTAACAGATTGAAAAGCACAACGGGGTTTGGATAGCGGGAAATTAACTCTTTTTTGTGGGGGAATTTTTCTGGACTATGGGAAATAAAAATCAATCTACTAACTAGGGATACAAAGAATTCCTACCGGTCAACTGAAGCTCTGATACAACTTGATAAAAGGCGATGGGGTCCCGATCTTCCGATAGGATGACAACTATCGATTTTGGTGGAGGTGACCCTTGCGATCCGACTACAACCGAACGACGTCGCTTGCGCCTTAGCAATCGCTGAACCAACCCCAAGATGTTATCAACCGTGCCAAGAACGCGGTTGACCTGACCACGAAGGTCTATTCCTGCATGCAACCGAAGAACACGCAAGAACAAGATAACAAGCAATCTGAAATTGCAAATATTGATATGAAGATCAAAAGGTGGGATTCCGAAGGCTGTCTTGACAGGTGGTCGTCCGACACAACTGAAGAACAGAAGTTTGCATAATAGCTAAACCTAAACTCAACAAAATCCAAGTTCTAACAAGGGAGGCGGCGGCTCCTTTATAGGGAGAACAACCAGGAGGGGCGTCCAAAGTGCATGCTCTAGGGTTACAAGGCCCATGGGCCCAATTGGTGGTGGCGCAGCACCCTTTTGACTCGGACTCAAAAACCAACGTGGATTGTTTTGATGATTGCAGCCGGCTCGGATGGAATATGAAGCTGAGGTTGGATCCGTTGGAAAGTAGACTTCATAAGCTTTCCATGAAGTACAAGAACGTCCCAAACGGAGTCCGTATGAGAAAGTTACGTTCGTTTCAACTTGCACCATTGCAGCAGTCCGAATCTGATTCCAGTACGAGACCAACACGGACTCTTTTGATGATTGCGGCTGTCTCGGATAGAATTTGAAGATGGGGTTGAATCCTTTAGAAAGTATACTTGATAAGCTTTCCATCAAGTCCAAGAACGTCCCAAACGGAGTCCGTATGAGAAAGTTACGTCCGTTTAAACTTGCACCATTGCAGCAGTCCGAGTCTGATTCCAAAACGTGTCCAACTCGAATTCGTGCTTGACTTGGTCCCAAAGTGACGTGGTGACCTCCATTATTCCTTTCATGCATGTCCAGGACTCCATGTCCCTTTCCTTCATCCTTTCCCAAATTCCTAAGCACAATTAAATCACTTGCATTAGGTAGCGGTCTATTCTCAGTAACATATGAAGGCTGAAGAAACAAATTCACCTTTAGTTCAATCTTGATATTGGGCGCGATTGTCGTATGTGTTTGTGGCGTGGTCACATCATCCTCCCATTCTTGATAGAAAACCGTCCTCGGTTTTAGCATATGTGTAGCCTCACGTATTGCATGATCTTCATCATAAATCTCGGTACATAATAACAAACGCAACAAACTCTAATTATGTAATATCATACGTTCTTTATCACACAAAGTAAAACCTTTTTGAAACGAGCTCACCTTATAATTTAAGTGATGTGTAGGAGCTCTTGTAATTGGAACAACAAGCATAGCAAATATGGTTGTATCCATAGGGGTCGTGTCCTCATCATCTTCCCCTTCTTGAAAACAAAGCCGTCCTCGGCTTTTGATAAACTGAAAGTATGGTAACAAAGAAGCCAAGGTGTATGCATGGTATATGTATATGTCATCTGTTTTAACAGTTCTTCGTTGTTGCACAATTAATGTTATAACACAGCAGCAATCATAAAAGCTCATTGTATTATTAACCCAAAAGTAATCGTATATGTTAATGAACAAATCAAAATTTCTCACATAGTAATTATCGCAACTTGTTTTGCAAATGTAAGTGAAGCATTTATGCAATTCAAATCTTTGAAGTTGTAAACTTGTTGTGGTGGCACATATAGGCAAAGCTACAACTTTTGGAATCAAACAAAAGTTTATCCATATAATCAGATTTCAATTGAGCAATAGCAAATTCATGTAGTAAGGGTGAAAATATTTGCATGTTCTTCCATACATCAATTTCATTATTCAGATTGTCCAATGTTAGATGGTTCAGTAAGAGAAGAACACATAGGCATTGAATGATCACTAATTTTATTTTTCTTTCATAACTGAACAAGATTGAGCATACAAGAGTTGTTGTTCAAAACAACAAGCTGCAATTCATCCATGTGATCACAAGTTATGCATATTCGATATACAAGAAATTGATTTTCTACACCATAATCTCCAATCAAATTAAACTTATACCCAGGGGTGTTGGCACTAAACAAGAATTTCGAACATGCAAGTTCAGAAACTTTCTCCATAGCACAATCCAAACTAACGGCCTCATTAAGCATGATATAGCACAATGCATCAGCAGGGGATATTCTATCAAATACTTCCTTATGTATAATTAATTCGACATGTGCAAAATTATGAGAATTTAGATCAACACATGGTTCAGTTCAAGTCAACACAAGGAATATCAAAAGATTGCACTACAGCGGGTATATACTCACAAGGTTGCTCTATATCTTGTTGTAGCACCAAATCAGTACCTTTGTCATTATCGTCCTCATCAGATACTATAGGTACCTCAAACTTCTCCACTAATGGCATAAGATGCACCAGATCATCCTTCACCTCTTCAAGTATCTCGATGGTATCTGTAGATGGAGTAGGAACCAAAACAATATCGACATTTTCAGTTACCTCAGGTTGCACCTCACTTGTGACCGTGGGTGCTGGAGGTACAAAACGATGTCGCAATTTCTTTTTCATCTGCTCCCATGTGTATATATAGTGGAAATCGAGATTTGACCACCAATGTTGAACATCACCAATCAGTGCCGTCCTTGCCATGCTCATCTGCTCAACAGGATCAAGATCCTGTCTTTCAAAGTAGCTATCCAACATAGTAACCCACAAGAAGTAGTCCGACGACGTACTCTCAGCGGTGAGTGGTAAGATATATACCGGTAATTGTTTCCCTTCGAGTTCAAATCTGCCCGCGATGACATCATAATCTACCCATTTTCCAAGGTCTGTCATTGTTAGTAGAAAACAAGGAAACAAATCACAAATAAATGTTCCTATCAACCACTAGGATATGGAGGCTCAAATCAAGTCACACATCTCTCAAGCTCTTACCAAATTCTTACGAGTTCTTACCAAAGCAAACAGGTGGTGCAACCGGTGGCTGGTTCGTGATAAATCTAACTCAAGTGATGAGTAAAGCGATTGCAAGGTACAACGAGATCTGTTCGGTTAGTAGAAAAGTGGAGCTTGGATAGGCTATGTATTTTGTAGCAAAGGAAAACAATCAATTAATTTCAGAAATTTGCACAGAATTGAATTATAGTTCGTATCTAGCACTTAGCCTATGTTGCTGATCAACCAAAGATGGAAGGAGGCTAAAATAAGTGTATGGCAATGTATGGGAGTGGTAAATACAAGATAATTCAATCGAATGCAATCTGGAATTGAAGAACACAAGGATTGACCCAAAACTTGGAAACTGAAGATTTCTGTCCACTGGGCAGCACGTCGGTATTTCGGTTGTAACTTTTTGTCAGTTGCCTTTTTTTCAATGATTCTTTTTTTCTCTGTTTCCTGACGGCTTTTTCTACAACTTTTGTTTTGGGGTCAACTTGCACCGCGGATATCTCTTAACTTCCTTGCTGGAATGACGTGAAATTTTACAGATAGATGGACAATGAAGTTTTGAATCTAATGAAGGTGGTCTCACTCAAAAATAAACTTGCAATCAAAAGTTATGGTGTTTTTGGTGGCGGCTGCAGAGAAAGGAGGGATCAGCCGAAATTGGAATTAGGGTTTGGGGTGGGGGATTTTTTTTTGTTTGGATTTTTATTGGAACAAAGATACGACCAGCAACTAGACAATGCTAAGACGAACACAAATTCAATTTAGCAAACCAAAACTAACAGATTGAAAAGCACAACGGGGTTTGGATAGCGGGAAATTAACTCTTTTTTGTGGGGGAATTTTTCTGGACTATGGGAAATAAAAATCAATCTACTAACTAGGGATACAAAGAATTCCTACCGCTCAACTGAAGCTCTGATACCACTTGATAAAAGGCGATGGGGTCCCGATCTTCCGATAGGATGATAACTATCGATTTTGGTGGAGGTGACCCTTGCGATCCGACTACAACCGAACGACGTCGCTTGCGCCTTAGCAATCGCTGAACCAACCCCAAGATGTTATCAACCGTGCCAAGAACGCGGTTGACCTGACCACGAAGGTCTATTCCTGCATGCAACCGAAGAACACGCAAGAACAAGATAACAAGCAATCTGAAATTGCAAATATTGATATGAAGATCAAAAGGTGGGATTCCGAAGGCTGTCTTGACAGGTGGTCGTCCGACACAACTGAAGAACAGAAGTTTGCATAATAGCTAAACCTAAACTCAACAAAATCCAAGTTCTAACAAGGGAGGCGGCGGCTCCTTTATAGTGAGAACAACCAGGAGGGGCGTCCAAAGTGCATGCTCTAGGGTTACAAGGCCCATGGGCCCAATTGGTGGTGGCGCAGCACCCTTTTGACTCGGACTCAAAAAACAACGTGGATTGTTTTGATGATTGCAGCCGGCTCGGATGGAATTTGAAGCTGAGGTTGGATCCGTTGGAAAGTAGACTTCATAAGATTTCCATGAAGTACAAGAACGTCCCAAACGGAGTCCGTATGAGAAAGTTACGTTCGTTTCAACTTGCACCATTGCAGCAGTCCGAATCTGATTCCAGTACGTGACCAACACGGACTCTTTTGATGATTTCGGCTGTCTCGGATAGAATTTGAAGATGGGGTTGAATCCTTTAGAAAGTATACTTGATAAGCTTTCCATCAAGTCCAAGAACGTCCCAAACGGAGTCCGTATGAGAAAGTTACGTCCGTTTAAACTTGCACCATTGCAGCAGTCCGAGTCTGATTCCAAAACGTGTCCAACTCGAATTCGTGCTTGACTTGGTCCCAAAGTGACGTGGTGACCTCCATTATTCCTTTCATGCATGTCCAGGACTCCATGTCCCTTTCCTTCATCCTTTCCCAAATTCCTAAGCACAATTAAATCACTTGCATTAGGTCACATCACATATCATCTAACCTAGGAATAGGGTGACGATATCTAATGGTAATGTTATTGATCGCTCTACAGTCCACACACATACGCCATGATCCATCTTTCTTAGGCACTAAAATTACCGGAACAGCACAAGGGCTAAGAGACTCACGCACATAACCTTTATCAAGCAATTCTTGAACTTGACGCTGAATCTCCTTAGTTTCTTCCGGATTGGTCCTGTATGGCGCACGATTGGGCAAAGATGCCCCGGGAATGAAATCAATCTGGTGCTCAATCCCTCGCACTGGTGGTAGCCCTGGTGGCACGTCCTTTGGAAAGACATCCATGTACTCCTGCAAAAGATTAGTGACAGCAGGAGGCACAGAAGAAGGTACCTCCTCGAATGAAAATAAAGCTTGTTTGCAAAGTAAGGCATAGCAAATAGAAGTACTAGCATCCAGCTCATTCACATCAGACTTAGTAGCAAGAAAACATGCACCTTTCAATTTAATCTCATTTTTCATCTCATGAACAGATTTAGAGTTTTTCTTTTTATGTTGCTCAAGTTCACTTGCAACAATCTGATTTTCACTCCTATTATGCTCCTGATTTTTCTCTCTACTAGCTCTAGCAATCTCATCTTTGAAAATAGCAATCTCAAGAAAACATTTGAAGTTGGGCTTGTCAGGCTGAATCCGAATTGATCTGGAGGCCGAATTGGATTCCAAAACGTGTCCAACTTGAACTCTTGCTTGAATTGATGTAAAAATAACGTGGTGCTGTCAAAATATATATTTTCATCATTAGGTAGCATCATATTCTGATTTAAAATATGTTTAAGCCGAATAAACGAATTCACCTTTAGTTCAATCTTGATATTGGGCGCTATTGTCGTGTGTGTTTGTGGCGTGGTCACATCATCCTCCCCTTCTTGACAGAAAACCGTCCTCGGTTTTAACATTTGTGTAGCCTCACGTATTGTACGATCTTGATCATAAATCTCGGTACATGATAACAAACACAACAAACTCTCATTATGTAATATCATAAGTTCTTTGTCAAACAAAGTGAAACCTGTTTGAAACGAACTCACCTGATAATTTAAGTGGTGCGTAGGAGCTCTTGTAATTCGAACAACAAGTATAGCAAATATGATTATATCCATAGGGTACATGTTCTTATCATTCTCCCCTTCTTGAAAATAAAGCCGTCCTCGGCTTTTGATAAACTGAAAGTATGGTAACAAAGAAGCCAAGGTGTATGCACGATATATGTATATGTCATCCGTTTTAACAGTTCTTCGTTGTTGCACAATTAATGTTATAAAACAACAGTGATCATAAATGCTCATTATATTATTAACCCAAAAGTAATCATATATGTTAATGAGCAAATCAAAATTTCTCACACAGCAATTATTGCAACTTGTTTTGCAAATGTAAGTGAAGCATCTATGCAATTCAAATCTTTGAAGTTGTATACTTGTAGTGGTGGCACATATGGGTAAAGCTACAACTTCTGGAATCAAACAAAGTTCTTTCATATAATCAGATATCAATTGTGCAATAGCAAATTCATCTATTATGGGTGAAAAGATTTGCAAGTTCTTCCATACATCAATTTCATTATTCAGATTGTCAATGTTAGATGGTTCAACAAGAGAAGAACACATAGGCATTGAATGATCACTAAATTTTATTTTTCTTTCATAATGAACAAGATTGAGCATACAAGAGTTGTTCAAAACAACAAGCTTCAATTCATCCATGTGATCACAAGTTATGCATATTCGATATACAAGAAATTGATTTCCTACACCATAATCTCCAATCAAATTAAACTTATACCCAGGGGTGTAGGCACTAAACAAGAATTTCGAACATGCAAGTTGAGAAACTTTCTCCATAGCACAATCAAAACTAACGGCCTCATTAAGCTTGATATAGCACAATGCATCAGCAGGGGATATTCTATCAAATACTTCCTTATGTGTAATTAATTCGACATGTGCAAAATTATGAGAATTTAGATCAGCACATGGTTCGTTCAAGTCAACACAAGGAATTTCACAAGATTGCACTACAGCAGGTATATACTCACAAGGTTGATCTATGTCTTGTTGTAGCACCAAATCAGTACCTTTGTCATTATCGTCCTCATCAGATACTGTAGGTACCTCAAACTTCTCCTCTAATGGCATAAGATGCACCAGATCATTCTTCACCTCTTCAAGTATCTCGATGATATCTGTAGATGGAGTAGGAGCCAAAATAATATCAATATTTTCAGTTACCTCAGATTGCACCTCGCTTGTGACCGTGGGTGGTGGAGGTACAAAACGATATTGCAATTTCTTCTTCATCTCCTCCCATGTGTAGATGTAGTGGAACTCAAGATTCGACCACCAATGTTGAACATCACCAATCAGCGTCGTCCTTGCCATGCTCATCTTCTCATACGGATCAAGATCTTGTCTTTCAAAGTAGTTATCCATCATAGTAACCCACAAGAAGTAGTCCGACGACGTACTCTCAGCGGTGAGTGGCAAGATATATACCGGTAATTGTTTCCCTTCGAGTTCAAATCTGCCCGCGATGACATCATAATCTACCAATTTTCTCAAGCCTGTCATTGTTAGTAGAAAACAAGGAAACAAATCACAAGTAAATGTTCCTATCAACTACTAGGATATGGAGGCATCAAATCAAGTCACGCATCTCTCAAGCTCTTACCAAATTCTTACAAGTTCTTACCAAAGCAAACAGGTGGTGCAACCGGTGGCTGGTTCGTGATAAATCTAACTCAAGTGATGAGTAAGGCGATTGCAAGGTACAGCGAGACCTGTTCGGTTAGTAGAAAAGTGGAGCTTGGATAGGCTATGTATTTTGTAGCAAAGGAAAACAATCAATTAATTTCAGAAATTGCACAGAATTGAATTATAGTTCGTATCTAGCACTTAGCCTATGTTGCTGATCAAACAAGGATAGGAGAAGGCCAAAACAAGTGTGTAGCAATGTATAGGAGTGATGAGCACAAGATAATTCAATAGAATGCAATCTGGAATTTAAAAGCACAAGGATTGACCCAATTCTGAGAAAGCAGATTTCTGCCCACTGGAAAGCACGTCGGTATTTTGGCCGTAACTTTTTTTCAGTTGCCTTTTTTTCAATTATTCTTTTTTTATGTGTTTCCTGACGGCTTTTTCTACAACTTTTGTTTTGGGGCCATATTCTAGAAACTGACGGATAAAATCGCACAAAAATCACAAGCGCAGACTGTTACAGATTCAGTCCGGAAATTTGGGACAATTTGCACCGCAGATATCTTTTAACTGCCATAATGGAATGAAGCAAAATTTTAGGAGCAGTTAGATAAGAAAGCTATGGATCTAGTGGCGGTGGTTTCACTCAAAAACGATATCGGAAACAAAAGATATGGCGTTTTTGGTGGCGGCTGCACAAGAGGGAGTCTTCTGGCCGAAATTGGAAATTAGGGTTTGATGTGATTTTGATGGTTTTGGACGTGGGGATTTTTTTTGGGAGTTTTATGGACCACAAATATGACCAGCAACAAGAAAATGCTAAGACGAACACAAACTCAATTTAGCAAACCAAAATTAACAGATCTAAAAGCACAACGGGGTTTGGACAGCGGAAATTAACTCTTTTTGTGGGGCAATTTTTCTGGACTATGGGAAACAAAAATCAATCTACTAAATAGGGATACAAGAAATTCCTACCGGTCAACTGAAGCTCTGATACCAACTGATGAGGCGATGGGGTCCCGATCTTCCGATAGGATGATAACTATCGATTTTGGTGGAGATGACTCTTGCGATCCGACTACAACCGTACGAGACGTCACTTGCGTCTTAGCAATCGCTGAACCACACCCAAGTCGTTATCAACCGTGCCAAGAACCCGGTTGACCTGACCACGAAGGTCTATTCCTGCATGCAATCGAAGAACAAGCAAGAACAAGGATAGTGAGCAACCTGAATTTACTAGATATAAAAGTCGCACAAGGATAGTTGAGGTTCTGTGACACGAATCTGTTGGTCTAGCCGACACAAGAGAACGTGGAGTTTGCACAAGGGGCTAAACTGATCTAAACAAAACCTAAGTCCTAGAAAGGGAGGCGGCGGCTCCTATATAGTGAAAACAACCAGGGGAGGCGTCCCAAAGGGTACACCCTAGGGTTACAAGGCCCATGGGCCCAAGTGGAGGTGGCGCAGCACCCTTTTGACTCGGACTCAGAAACCTACGTGGATAGTTTTGATGATTCCGGCCGGCTCGGATCGAATTTGAAGATGAGGTTAAATCCATTGGAAAGTAGACTTGATAAGCTTTCCATGAAGTACAAGAACATCTCAAACGGAGTCCGTATGAAGAAGTTATGCCCATTTAAACATGCACCATTGCAGCAGTCCGAATCCGATTCCAGTACGTGTCCAACACGAACTCTTTTGATGATTGCGGTGCGCACAGATGGAATTTAGAGGTAATACCAGATCCATTGGAAAGAGGATAAGCAAAGTTTTCCAACAAGTACTCATGGACCTTAAACGGACTTCGTATGTGAAAGTTATGCACATTTGAAGTTGGGCTTGTCAGGCTGAATCCGAATTGATCTGGAGGCCGAATTGGATTCCAAAACGTGTCCAACTTGAACTCTTGCTTGAATTGATGTAAAAATAACGTGGTGCTGTCAAAATATATATTTTCATCATTAGGTAGCATCATATTCTGATTTAAAATATGTTTAAGCTGAATAAACGAATTCACCTTTAGTTCAATCTTGATATTGGGCGCTATTGTCGTGTGTGTTTGTGGCGTGGTCACATCATCCTCCCCTTCTTGACAGAAAACCGTCCTCGGTTTTAACATTTGTGTAGCCTCACGTATTGTACGATCTTGATCATAAATCTCGGTACATGATAACAAACGCAACAAACTCTCATTATGTAATATCATAAGTTCTTTGTCAAACAAAGTGAAACCTGTTTGAAACGAACTCACCTGATAATTTAAGTGGTGCGTAGGAGCTCTTGTAATTCGAACAACAAGTATAGCAAATATGATTATATCCATAGGGTACATGTTCTTATCATTCTCCCCTTCTTGAAAATAAAGCCGTCCTCGGCTTTTGATAAACTGAAAGTATGGTAACAAAGAAGCCAAGGTGTATGCATGATATATGTATATGTCATCCGTTTTAACAGTTCTTCGTTGTTGCACAATTAATGTTATAAAACAACAGTGATCATAAAAGCTCATTATATTATTAACCCAAAAGTAATCATATATGTTAATGAGCAAATCAAAATTTCTCACACAGCAATTATTGCAACTTGTTTTGCAAATGTAAGTGAAGCATCTATGCAATTCAAATCTTTGAAGTTGTATACTTGTAGTGGTGGCACATATGGGTAAAGCTACAACTTTTGGAATCAAACAAAGTTCTTTCATATAATCAGATATCAATTGTGCAATAGCAAATTCATCTATTATGGGTGAAAAGATTTGCAAGTTCTTCCATACATCAATTTCATTATTCAGATTGTCAATGTTAGATGGTTCAACAAGAGAAGAACACATAGGCATTGAATGATCACTAAATTTTATTTTTCTTTCATAATGAACAAGATTGAGCATACAAGAGTTGTTGTTCAAAACAACAAGCTTCAATTCATCCATGTGATCACAAGTTATGCATATTCGATATACAAGAAATTGATTTCCTACACCATAATCTCCAATCAAATTAAACTTATACCCAGGGGTGTAGGCACTAAACAAGAATTTCGAACATGCAAGTTGAGAAACTTTCTCCATAGCACAATCAAAACTAACGGCCTCATTAAGCTTGATATAGCACAATGCATCAGCAGGGGATATTCTATCAAATACTTCCTTATGTGTAATTAATTCGACATGTGCAAAATTATGAGAATTTAGATCAGCACATGGTTCGTTCAAGTCAACACAAGGAATTTCACAAGATTGCACTACAGCAGGTATATACTCACAAGGTTGATCTATGTCTTGTTGTAGCACCAAATCAGTACCTTTGTCATTATCGTCCTCATCAGATACTGTAGGTACCTCAAACTTCTCCTCTAATGGCATAAGATGCACCAGATCATTCTTCACCTCTTCAAGTATCTCGATGATATCTGTAGATGGAGTAGGAGCCAAAATAATATCAATATTTTCAGTTACCTCAGATTGCACCTCGCTTGTGACCGTGGGTGGTGGAGGTACAAAACGATATTGCAATTTCTTCTTCATCTCCTCCCATGTGTAGATGTAGTGGAACTCAAGATTCGACCACCAATGTTGAACATCACCAATCAGCGTCGTCCTTGCCATGCTCATCTTCTCATACGGATCAAGATCTTGTCTTTCAAAGTAGCTATCCATCATAGTAACCCACAAGAAGTAGTCCGACGACGTACTCTCAGCGGTGAGTGGCAAGATATATACCGGTAATTGTTTCCCTTCGAGTTCAAATCTGCCCGCGATGACATCATAATCTACCAATTTTCTCAAGCCTGTCATTGTTAGTAGAAAACAAGGAAACAAATCACAAGTAAATGTTCCTATCAACTACTAGGATATGGAGGCATCAAATCAAGTCACGCATCTCTCAAGCTCTTACCAAATTCTTACAAGTTCTTACCAAAGCAAACAGGTGGTGCAACCGGTGGCTGGTTCGTGATAAATCTAACTCAAGTGATGAGTAAAGCGATTGCAAGGTACAGCGAGACCTGTTCGGTTAGTAGAAAAGTGGAGCTTGGATAGGCTATGTATTTTGTAGCAAAGGAAAACAATCAATTAATTTCAGAAATTGCACAGAATTGAATTATAGTTCGTATCTAGCACTTAGCCTATGTTGCTGATCAAACAAGGATAGGAGAAGGCCAAAACAAGTGTGTAGCAATGTATAGGAGTGATGAGCACAAGATAATTCAATAGAATGCAATCTGGAATTGAAAAGCACAAGGATTGACCCAATTCTGAGAAAGCAGATTTCTGCCCACTGGACAGCACGTCGGTATTTTGGCCGTAACTTTTTGTCAGTTGCCTTTTTTTCAATTATTCTTTTTTTCTGTGTTTCCTGACGGCTTTTTCTACAACTTTTGTTTTGGGGCCATATTCTAGAAACCGACGGATAAAATCGCACAAAAATCACAAGCGCAGACTGTTACAGATTCAGTCCGGAAATTTGGGACAACTTGCACCGCAGATATCTTTTAACTGCCTTAATGGAATGAAGCGAAATTTTAGGAGCGGTTAGATAAGAAAGCTATGGGTCTAGTGGTGGTGGTTTCACTCAAAAACGATATCGGAAACAAAAGATATGGCGTTTTTGGTGGCGGCTGCACAAGAGGGAGTCTTCTGGCCGAAATTGGAAATTAGGGTTTGATGTGATTTTGATGGTTTTGGACGTGGGGATTTTTTTTGGGAGTTTTATGGACCACAAATATGACCAGCAACAAGAAAATGCTAAGACGAACACAAACTCAATTTAGCAAACCAAAATTAACAGATCTAAAAGCACAACGGGGTTTGGACAGCGGAAATTAACTCTTTTTGTGGGGCAATTTTTCTGGACTATGGGAAACAAAAATCAATCTACTAAATAGGGATACAAGAAATTCCTACCGGTCAACTGAAGCTCTGATACCAACTGATGAGGCGATGGGGTCCCGATCTTCCGATAGGATGATAACTATCGATTTTGGTGGAGATGACTCTTGCGATCCGACTACAACCGTACGAGACGTCACTTGCGCCTTAGCAATCGCTGAACCACACCCAAGTCGTTATCAACCGTGCCAAGAACCCGGTTGACCTGACCACGAAGGTCTATTCCTGCATGCAATCGAAGAACAAGCAAGAACAAGGATAGTGAGCAACCTGAATTTGCTAGATATAAAAGTCGCACAAGGATAGTTGAGGTTCTGTGACACGAATCTGTTGGTCTAGCCGACACAAGAGAACGTGGAGTTTGCACAAGGGGCTAAACTGATCTAAACAAAACCTAAGTCCTAGAAAGGGAGGCGGCGGCTCCTATATAGTGAAAACAACCAGGGGAGGCGTCCCAAAGGGTACACCCTAGGGTTACAAGGCCCATGGGCCCAAGTGGAGGTGGCGCAGCACCCTTTTGACTCGGACTCAGAAACCTACGTGGATAGTTTTGATGATTCCGGCCGGCTCGGATCGAATTTGAAGATGAGGTTAAATCCATTGGAAAGTAGACTTGATAAGCTTTCCATGAAGTACAAGAACGTCTCAAACGGAGTCCGTATGAAGAAGTTATGCCCATTTAAACATGCACCATTGCAGCAGTCCGAATCCGATTCCAGTACGTGTCCAACACGAACTCTTTTGATGATTGCGGTGCGCACAGAAGGAATTTAGAGGTGATACCAGATCCATTGGAAAGAGGATAAGCAAAGCTTTCCAACAAGTACTCATGGACCTTAAACGGACTTCGTATGTGAAAGTTATGCACATTTGAAGTTGGGCTTGTCAGGCTGAATCCGAATTGATCTGGAGGCCGAATTGGATTCCAAAACGTGTCCAACTTGAACTCTTGCTTGAATTGATGTAAAAATAACGTGGTGCTGTCAAAATATATATTTTCATCATTAGGTAGCATCATATTCTGATTTAAAATATGTTTAAGCTGAATAAACGAATTCACCTTTAGTTCAATCTTGATATTGGGCGCTATTGTCGTGTGTGTTTGTGGCGTGGTCACATCATCCTCCCCTTCTTGACAGAAAACCGTCCTCGGTTTTAACATTTGTGTAGCCTCACGTATTGTACGATCTTGATCATAAATCTCGGTACATGATAACAAACGCAACAAACTCTCATTATGTAATATCATAAGTTCTTTGTCAAACAAAGTGAAACCTGTTTGAAACGAACTCACCTGATAATTTAAGTGGTGCGTAGGAGCTCTTGTAATTCGAACAACAAGTATAGCAAATATGATTATATCCATAGGGTACATGTTCTTATCATTCTCCCCTTCTTGAAAATAAAGCCGTCCTCGGCTTTTGATAAACTGAAAGTATGGTAACAAAGAAGCCAAGGTGTATGCATGATATATGTATATGTCATCCGTTTTAACAGTTCTTCGTTGTTGCACAATTAATGTTATAAAACAACAGTGATCATAAAAGCTCATTATATTATTAACCCAAAAGTAATCATATATGTTAATGAGCAAATCAAAATTTCTCACACAGCAATTATTGCAACTTGTTTTGCAAATGTAAGTGAAGCATCTATGCAATTCAAATCTTTGAAGTTGTATACTTGTAGTGGTGGCACATATGGGTAAAGCTACAACTTTTGGAATCAAACAAAGTTCTTTCATATAATCAGATATCAATTGTGCAATAGCAAATTCCTCTATTATGGGTGAAAAGATTTGCAAGTTCTTCCATACATCAATTTCATTATTCAGATTGTCAATGTTAGATGGTTCAACAAGAGAAGAACACATAGGCATTGAATGATCACTAAATTTTATTTTTCTTTCATAATGAACAAGATTGAGCATACAAGAGTTGTTGTTCAAAACAACAAGCTTCAATTCATCCATGTGATCACAAGTTATGCATATTCGATATACAAGAAATTGATTTCCTACACCATAATCTCCAATCAAATTAAACTTATACCCAGGGGTGTAGGCACTAAACAAGAATTTCGAACATGCAAGTTGAGAAACTTTCTCCATAGCACAATCAAAACTAACGGCCTCATTAAGCTTGATATAGCACAATGCATCAGCAGGGGATATTGTATCAAATACTTCCTTATGTGTAATTAATTCGACATGTGCAAAATTATGAGAATTTAGATCAGCACATGGTTCGTTCAAGTCAACACAAGGAATTTCACAAGATTGCACTACAGCAGGTATATACTCACAAGGTTGATCTATGTCTTGTTGTAGCACCAAATCAGTACCTTTGTCATTATCGTCCTCATCAGATACTGTAGGTACCTCAAACTTCTCCTCTAATGGCATAAGATGCACCAGATCATTCTTCACCTCTTCAAGTATCTCGATGATATCTGTAGATGGAGTAGGAGCCAAAATAATATCAATATTTTCAGTTACCTCAGATTGCACCTCGCTTGTGACCGTGGGTGGTGGAGGTACAAAACGATATTGCAATTTCTTCTTCATCTCCTCCCATGTGTAGATGTAGTGGAACTCAAGATTCGACCACCAATGTTGAACATCACCAATCAGCGTCGTCCTTGCCATGCTCATCTTCTCATACGGATCAAGATCTTGTCTTTCAAAGTAGCTATCCATCATAGTAACCCACAAGAAGTAGTCCGACGACGTACTCTCAGCGGTGAGTGGCAAGATATATACCGGTAATTGTTTCCCTTCGAGTTCAAATCTGCCCGCGATGACATCATAATCTACCAATTTTCTCAAGCCTGTCATTGTTAGTAGAAAACAAGGAAACAAATCACAAGTAAATGTTCCTATCAACTACTAGGATATGGAGGCATCAAATCAAGTCACGCATCTCTCAAGCTCTTACCAAATTCTTACAAGTTCTTACCAAAGCAAACAGGTGGTGCAACCGGTGGCTGGTTCGTGATAAATCTAACTCAAGTGATGAGTAAAGCGATTGCAAGGTACAGCGAGACCTGTTCGGTTAGTAGAAAAGTGGAGCTTGGATAGGCTATGTATTTTGTAGCAAAGGAAAACAATCAATTAATTTCAGAAATTGCACAGAATTGAATTATAGTTCGTATCTAGCACTTAGCCTATGTTGCTGATCAAACAAGGATAGGAGAAGGCCAAAACAAGTGTGTAGCAATGTATAGGAGTGATGAGCACAAGATAATTCAATAGAATGCAATCTGGAATTGAAAAGCACAAGGATTGACCCAATTCTGAGAAATGCAGATTTCTGCCCACTGGACAGCACGTCGGTATTTTGGCCGTAACTTTTTGTCAGTTGCCTTTTTTTCAATTATTCTTTTTTTCTGTGTTTCCTGACGGCTTTTCCTACAATCTTTTGTTATGAGGCCATATTCTAGAAACCGACGGATAAAATCGCACAAAAATCACAAGCGCAGACTAGTTACAGATTCAGTCCGGAAATTTGGGACAACTTGCACCGCAGATATCTTTTAACTGCCTTAATGGAATGAAGCGAAATTTTAGGAGCAGTTAGATAAGGAAAGCTATGGGTCTAGTGGCGGTGGTTTCACTCAAAAAAGATATCGGAAACAAAAGATATGGCGTTTTTGGTGGCGGCTGCACAAGAGGGAGTCTTCTGGCCGAAATTGGAAATTAGGGTTTGATGTGATTTTGATGGTTTTGGACTGTGGGGATTTTTTTTTGGGAATTTTATGGACCACAAATATGACCAGCAACAAGAAAATGCTAAGACGAACACAAACTCAATTTAGCAAACCAAAATTAACAGATCTAAAAGCACAACGGGGTGTTTCGGACAGCGGAAATTAACTCTTTTTGTGGGGCAATTTTCTGGACTATGGGAAACAAAGATCAATCTACTAAATAGGGATACAAGAAATTCCTACCGGTCAACTGAAGCCTCTGATACCACCTGATGAAGGCGATGGGGTTCCAATCTTCCGATAGGATGATAACTATCGATTTTGGTGGAGATGACTCTTGCGATCCGACTACAACCGTACGAGACGTCACTTGCGTCTTAGCAATCGCTGAACAACACCCAAGTCGTTATCAACCGTGCCAAGAACGCGGTTGACCTGACCACGAAGGTCTATTCCTGCATGCAATCGAAGAACAAGCAAGAACAAGGATAGTGAGCAACCTGAATTTGCTAGATATAAAAGTCGCACAAGGATAGTTGAGGTTCTGTAACACGAATCTGTTGG
>CM029656.1:12766083-12830934 GCA_017311315.1 Dendrocalamus latiflorus
GAAGCAAAGGCGATGACTAAGGCGTAGGCCACGATGGTTAGACATAGACAAGTGGACTCTTGGCTTTGTGTACATATATGTTACTAGTTCTCCGGTGACATATACTATACACATTATCCCACAGGTCGCTTGCCTGTGAATTTTGGGTTTACTTGTGCTATTATCTCCGCTGCATTTATGTAATGAAGACATTTGGCCAAAGCGGCCCTTTTGTAACGATCACCCGATGTGGTGTATTTCAGACTCTATAATATTATTATGCGATGTATGTCATGATTCAGCAATGGGACTAGTGCAGTGAAACACAGTAGATTCCAGATTGAAAAATCTGGGTCTGACAACTGGCCTCGTCGAAGGTCACCTCACAGGTCTCTACCATTTTACTAGACTCGCAGTTCTAGACCCTATAAGCCCGCGAAGAAGTCGAGTAGCCTAGAAAGATCCCATCACACGAACGTGACTCGAACTTATCTAGGTTTCCAGACTTCAAAATAAAGCACTTGCAACCAAACACACGAAAATGAGATACACTGGGCTTTCGCCCATATCTCAACTCGTAAGAAGTGCGGTGCAAGTGTGCCCTCAGAAAAACTCGATTTGAAACACGGCACGCGGTGGCTATAGCCTTAGCCCAAAACTTCCGCGGTGTAGAGTACTCATCGAGCATCATCCTGGCCATCTCGACCAAGGTACGGTTCTTCCTCTCCACGACGCCATTTTGTTGTGGGACGTTCGGAGAAGAGAACTGGTGCTCTACACCTGTCTCACCACAGAAACTCTCAAAGTAGGAATTCTTGAACTCCGTGCCGTTGTCACTGCGGATCGCTCGTAAGGCACCTGGGAGCTCAACAGAAAGCCTACTGAAAAGACCTCGGAAATGCGAAAATATCTCATCCTTCGAGGCTAAGAAAAACACCCAAGAGTACCTCGAGAAGTCATCGACCACGACAAGAACATACCACTTCCCTCCTGCTGACTACACTCGAGCTGGTCCAACCGTGTCCATATGGAGCAGCTGTCCCGGTGCATCGGTCATAGTAACTGTGACCGGAGGGTGAGAAGCAGCAACCATCTTGCCGTGCCGGCATGGAGCACAAACTAGATCTTTGACCATCTTGAGTTTCGGCAGACCACGAATGAGGTCATGGCCGCTAACTCGGGTCAAATGGTCAAATCCAATATGACCAAGTCTCCTATGCCAGAACGAGAGGTCGCGGGACTCAGAAGCAACCAAACAACGGAGAGGATCACCAGAAGACTCAGAAAAATCTGCACGAAAGATCCTCCCATAATGAGAAATCCCACAAACCAGACTACTCGAAGAATCAAGAATTTTGCAATTGTCTTTCTTAAAGCTCACCTCATAACCGTCATCGGTAAGCTGAGAAACTGAGAGCAAATTATACTGCAGCTTACTAACCAAGGCAACATCTTTCAGAATGAAAGAATCATTTACGCGCACTGTACCTTTGGCGATGACGCGCCCAGAAGAGGCATCTCCGAAGGTGATCGTCTCATCACCTGGAGCACGGGCAAGGGAGGAAAACCAACGGGAGTCTCCAGTCATGTGTCGTGAACACCCGGAGTCTACGAGCCAAACCTTTCCCTTCCCTGCCCGGCGAACCTGAGTCAAACAGAGAGTAAAGTCTCAGTACTGGGGTAAATCAAGAGTGATTTTGGCACCCAATACTGAGTAACACGTCGAGCAGATGAAGTAGTCAAGCACGACTGACCTCTATCTACCCTACGCTCTCTGTCACTCAAAACAGCAGAAGGTCTGTGAGCAGACCTGAAGCTGTTGTTGAGCTTGCCTGCTACGAAGGAGCGAGTCAAGTCACCAGCAACATGTTGAACACACCGCGGGTAGCTATCTCGACAGGGGAAACGAGATCTACCCTCAGGACGGCGGAAGTCATGACCAAGAGCAGCATGAGGACGAAAACAAGAAGACTCAGAAAAACCAAGTCCTCGATGCTGCCCAAATCCATCACCAGAAGCAACCCTAGACCTCGTGCCGGTCTTAGGTGCACTCAGGGTCTGGGGCTGACCCTGAATACGCCTAAGTGCCTCAGCACAGTCTCTACGCGCAATCCTGGCGCGTCTGAAGCATCGATCGATCGAGTGTCCATCCTTCTAACAGAAGGTGCAGTGGTACTTCACCTTCTGAGAGGTAGAAGTAGCACGGGGAGGATTCGCCTTCTGAGAAGCTGAAGCAACAGGTGAGCTCACCTTACTGTCAGAAATCCCCAGGACAAAGCCCGCTGACTTAAATTGGACTTTCTCAGTCCTGGACTCAGTCTCGATCACACCTGGTGCTATGGGTCTGAGCACGGCAGGTGGATGCTTCCTCATGTCCTCATAAAAATCGTATCCTAGACCCTGATTAAATCTGCAGATTTTGGATTGGTCTAGAATAAGATTGAGCTTTTTCTTGCCGCCTACAAATCTCTCGAGAGTGTTCATAAGGTACTGACACTCCCGAAAGAGAGAGGTGCAAGAAGAGCAGGGGGAAGAAGAGACAGCAGAAGGTAAGGGAGCAGAAGAAGAACCAACAGTAGAGGAAAGAATGGCTTGTGCACGCACAGCCGACTCTGAAGGGACAGACCTACTACTAGCCAGTTGGTTCACGTTGCTAGGCGTTTCTACCTTACCCTGGGACTTCTCCCCCACCTCAGCAATCACATCACAATGAGTTGGTGGCTTCACTAGTTGATCCTTAGTTAATTTCACACATTTCTCATTCAAAGAAATGAGTTCAAGTTTTAGTTTATCACAACTAATGCATGGTGAGCTAACAGGATCCTTAGTCGTGAATTGAGTCATTTTCTTATTAGTGTCAATCATTTCTTGAAACTGTTTTGAGATAGATTCAAGTTCAGCAGTTAACTTAGGATAGTTCAAACATGAAGCAATGGGCTCAAGTAGTGAAGCTTGAAGTTCAACAATTTTATGGTCTGCCCGTTTTAGATTCATCTTCAGCTTATTGTAATTTTCACATGACTCGGGCAGATCAAGGAGCATGGTATAAAGACCTCTAAAAGCATTATCCTTATCCTCACACGAGGTGCAAGCAATAGTCTCAACAGTAGTAGAAGGAATAGAAGCAACCCTACTCATCTCTAGTTCAGCTAAGCGACTAAGATTCTCCACCTTAACAATATCAAGCTTAGAGGACAAACTATCATGCGAGGTCATTAATTTCTCCATGTCACCCAACAGAGCACAGCATGTATCACAATCATCACTAGAGGGAGCAGATGTAAGAGCAATAATCTCTAGTGACAATCTATCTACTTCCTTCTCTAACTCAGTACACCTAGCCCTAGCTCTAGCATGAAATCCACCTAGCTTAGGAAAAAGCATGATTGAGCTGGTCGTAGGTGGGGCATACCTCGTCCGAGTCAGAGTACAGCTCGCTGTCGCTCAGTTCGCCCTCGTCGAGGGCCATGAAGCACATGCCGGAGAAGTCGTCGCCCTTGGGGTCTTGGTCACCCGTCCCGTCGTCGTCGTCCATCCCTCCACCTCGCTGAGGTTGAGGTTGTCGAAGGCGGTGAGGACGCGATGGAACAACTTCTTGGCTTTACCAAGGTTGCGGAACTTCTTCTTGCCTTGTGTAGGAGCTGGAGGCTTCTTGTTGCGGTTCTTGTTGGTGTAGTCGATCTTGCCCGAACCGCCGTAGTTGTTCTAGCTCTTCTCCAGCTTGGGCCAGTTTGCCTGAATGTGGTTGGGGCCACCACACTCGAAGCAAATGACGGGTCCCCCTCTCTTTCTGTCCCTCCTCCTCTTGTAAGCATGGGAAAACTTCCGAGCTAGGAGGGCCAACTGTTCATCCTCAAGCTGCTCTAACTGATCATCAGTTACGTCACAGAGAGCAGCGAGGGAGAATCCGCAAAGAGAATCGGAAGAGGAACCGAAAACAGCACTGGGATCGGTGACTAGAGCCATCGACTGTGACTTCGACTTGCGAGAGACAATGTCAATCTCGTGAGTCTTGAGGCGCGAGTACAGCGCATCAAGAGTCAAAGTCAAGAGGTCCGTGGTGTCCTTGATGGTCGTCACTTTCATCTCCCAAACACAAAGGTCGAGTGCAGCAAGCATCTGTCGAGCATTGTCCGAGTCGGGGTATGTGAGACCGACCGCTCGGAGGTTGCTCAAGATCTTGTGAAAACGCGCAAAACACTCATCAAGGGACTCGCCAGCGAGCATTTCAAACTTGTTGTAATCTCACTTGAATTGGTCCTGTCGGACAGTCTTGATCTGGGTGGTGCCCTCATGGTATGCGTCGAGGGTCACCCAGATGTCAAAAGCCGACGTGAGATGAGAGATACGATCAAACTCGCTTCGGCTCAACCCCTGGATTATGATGTTCCTTGCCTTAGCGTTCGCCTCAACATCATGCATATTTCCAGCATTGATGTTCTCATCGGCAGGAACAACAAACTGGACCTTGACCTTGCGCCAGATGGCATACCCCTAAGCCTGGATATATGTCTCCATTCGGCTCTTCCAGAAAGGGTAATCGATGCCATCAAAGACGGGAGGCTTGGTCGAGTACTTGTCCGTCGCCATGGCTCTTGAGACCGGTTAAGATCTATTGAAAAGAGATAATCGGCTCTGATACCAATTGTTGGATCAAAAATGGCGACAGAGGGGGGTGAATGGAGCCCTTTAAAAATTTCCCAAGTATCCACACAACCCTACTTCTCCAATAGCCACTGAGCTATGAAGTCTCGGGTTGAAAAGCTTACTGGAAGGCCAACCCTAGTCGAAAGCTTACCCGAACCGACAAAAGAAAGCAAATAGTGAATACTGTGGGGTTGACAGCGGAAGAACTCGCGTAGCCAGATTTTCGAGTAACTGAGACTCTCTAGTCTTTTGGTCCTCAAACTTGAGGCACTGAAAGAATCCAACCTCTGGAAGAGAAATTACCAAGAAAATCCAAAGTCTTTGCTACGGTCGGCTAGAGCGACATGGTCGAACTCGAAACAGAGGACTTGAGGCGCACGACCATTTAGCAAAGAGAATTTCTCTGATTGGACTCCTGCTCTCGGGAATGAACTGGCCAAGAGGCTTTGAGACAGATTCGCAGTTCAGAGCAAAACGAAGCACACCAAAACGAATGCAGACTCACGAAGAAGAGAAGAGAGAAAAGGATAGCATGAAGAACAAGCTCTCAAAACAGATCGTAAACAAAACAATCACAACATCTCATAACGACATAAATAAACTAGAGGAAAAGAGATGAATGATTGATCATGGAGGTTTCTACAGCCACTCCATCGGAGGAACAAGAGCAACCGTGCTCTAACCAGAGACAACTCACACAAATAGAAACAAAAGTTCAGAGTGACTCGGGAACAACCTCGCCGAGCACCCGAGCTCTACCCTCTCTATTTATAGCCTTCTGTTACCGGGGGGAACCCGTAAACCCCCACCTAACACCGGGTTTTACCACTCGCTTTACCCACTGGCGAGAACAGGCTTCCAGTGCTTTACCCGTTAGCGCCAACAACTCCTGTGCATTGGCAGAGACACAGCTTCCCTTTGCAGCTTTCCGCATTTCTCCAAAATGCCACTCCGCTGTCTTCCCGGAAGCTTCCTCCTGCCTTGCCGATCACGCTTGCAGCCACCTCACAGACCTCGTCGTCTTTGGCATCTACCAGCCGCTCACGACCTCAGCACCCCCGTGCCTAGTCTCGACCATCCATGCCTCACCACGACTAGTCTCAAAGTCCTGCAAACCATCACAGACAAGCAAACATTCGTAGCACCGCACAACACAAGGGTAACAACTAATTGTATCGAAAAGAGAACTCAAACTACACTCCACACAGTCGTACATACATTACGACCGGTCGAAATCACTTAAACATTAATGCACACGGTCTACGACCCTCTCATAAGTCTTTACGACTGATTCCCAACTGATACGACCGCTTCTGGAAACCATACGACCAGACAACAGAAGCTACGACCAGACAACCATACGCCGGCCGGAAGGCTTTCTCTTTTTTCTTTTTCTTTTTTTATTAATTTGTATCTATATGTCTTTTTTCATGTACATTTTTATATGTATAATTTCTTTGCCTCTATTTCTCCAGTACTATTATTCTGGTATCTTTTTATTTTTATATTTTATTTGTATTTTTATTTACTTATCTTATTATTATTATTATTATTATTATTATTATTATTATTATTATTATTATTATTATTATTATTATTATTATTATTATTATTATTATTATTATTATTATTATTATTATTATTATGGTGTTTACACATACACATTTATTTACCCATCCTATTATTATTTTCGTATTCACTCATAATTTCTTATTAGTTTCATTCTTCCATTATTGAAACCTTAACCAAAAACTCCAAGTAACACCATTCAAAGCCAAATATCGAGAAAACACCTTTCAACATAATACAAGGGCTACGCATATCGCTAAGCAGGGGGGAGGGAGCACGGGATGGCGTGGGTGAGGCTCTTGGTGCGGTGGAGATGACGAAGGTTAGGAAGGGGGGAGACAGTGCCCTGTGGCCATAGCTAGGAAAGGAGAAGAAGAAAAGAGGAGGATGAAGGGGAGGAAGAAGAAAGGAACAAGATTGTCCAAAGTAGGGGAAAACTGTCCAAGGTGGCATATAATTGATTGCATCTTCTATGAAGTGGTAAATGGTAAATTGCATCCTATAGGTGGCAAATCATAGAGTGTCACTCTATGGAGTGACAAATCATAATTTATCCAGTGTCATGTTTGCAACTAGGTTATATGCCATCCAAGATATGATGATTGACGTTTCATCGTACTGTACGTAATTCATACGCCTATTAATTCTATGAGCACATGGATGCCATTATATAGTCTAAAAAAGATTAGAAGTATTACGTACGGGGTTGTTGGATCGCACGAGGAACACGTATGGGCTAAGACTTTAATTCATATATACACTTACAATACTGAAATTGTACAAAATGGACAGAGTGTTCAATAGCAGTGATTAAGCCAACAGATAGACCAACTGAGAAGCAGGTTATATCCATCACGTAATACACCATGTAGGAAGGAAATATCTCTATTTTTAGTGTGATGATCTTACTTAGTGATATTTAGCAACTGGACAATAATCACAATATACATCCGACCAAGGTAACTAGAAGGGTTAATAAAAGAGGAATTTATTGCCGAAGATTAATATTTAAGTGCCACGCCACTTTGATTTGGCTATATCCTACTAATTTAGTCTTAGTACAGATTTGCTAATCAAGATCAAGACACCATATGTCTAATTCAGGATTGCTTAATATGCAAAAGGGTCCTTAATCACAGGAATTAGCAAAGCACCGAGAAACCATAACTCTTATTATTCAGCGAAAGATGAATCCACAAAAGGATAACACTGTATCGAAGATGATTATGGAGGAACGCTTATTATTTTGTGTGGTCTTCAGAGCAACAGAGCACTGGTACATGCTTTCCACGATATCGATGCTTATGGAGGAATCTGACCCGAGTGGATGGGAATAAACACCCTCACTTCCATCTGGCCTGTCCTTATACTTACATCCGTGACAGGTCGCTACTGAGACGACCTGGGGTTGCTACTCGACAGAAGGTGCTCGACGGATTGCTGCAGCTGCGCCCGGGCAGATGCAGCCGTTCCTGAGCACGCAGTCGACGAAGCCCCTCGCAGAGTCTGCTTCTCTGAGGGAAAGCCCCTCTCCCACAAGATCAGCGCACTTGTCGTAGCAGATGCAGGAACCGGGCAGAGGCATCTCGCCTACCTGTTGGATGCAGCCATCCTCCTTGCCTTTATTGTCTTCAGCAGCGGCCATTCCGTTGAGCAGGATGGTCAGCATCACGCAAATGACAACCATCTTCTTCGTCTGAGCTGCGGAAGCCATTGTTGAGAGACCACTCGCAACAATTAATGGATGTGATCGAGCTGTTGGCAAGTAGTGGCTGCTGACGATCGGCAGGCAGCGTTACTTTGCTCCAAGCGGCGGGCAGGCCGTGGTATTTATATAGAGAGAGCAAATACCGTTTTCCTGGTTGCCCGGGCCCGTCTAGGCTAGGCTATGCCTATCAGTTGTGCAGTAATCAAGTTTTGCTGCTGCTGCTCTAAGGGCATCTCCAATGGTTATAGCTAGCAACTAACTATAAGACTTCCACATCATTTATATAGTACACACTAAAGATAGCATTCTAAAGAACTATCTATAAGGATAGCTATTTGATACTTACATGCACACACATCATTTATAGAGACTGTCTCGTTTTGCGTTATAGACTAGTGCTTAAGGAAGAGCTGGCTCGATTTTTTTTGCATACTCTCTTTCCTCCACATAGGATATATGCTGATGTGTACATGCATATAGCTAGCTGACTCAGACCATTGGAGATGCCCTAATATGCTCCATTCTTTCCAGACCGTCGGACCCAGATTTTGTCAAATCCAGAACACTCCGTAATTCCACTACACTATTTCCTAGATCAGTAGATATATTGCTAAATTATTTTATATATTACGTGAACTATACCATTCATTAATATTTCAAACTGGAGTTTAAATAAACCACATTGGGCCAAGAGCTGATCGGACCAAGTAGATACATTAACAAAAGCGAAAATGGAAGCGACAACAAAATGTGAGACAACATCTTAATTACCACATGGCAAGTAACTGGAGGTAACAAGATGACTTACTACTTTCTAAGAATCTAGATAACAGATGTGCACACAGTTACCATCGATATTTGCCTATCTGAGGTAAGAGCTATACTACTAGAGAATGTCTTACTCTCCACCATCTTCTTTTCCATCAGCTCCTAGTTCACCGTAGTATGCGTGGTGATCTTGATTATTAGGAAATGTCGGACACATCTGCACTGGTCAGAAGTAGGAGTGGGCTCTATCTTTGGACCAGAAACTTTAAAGCAGGCTGAAGAAAAAGTCCGCCTGATTAGGGACCGATTACAAGTAGCTCAATCAAGACAAAAGAGTTATGTAGACTAGAGGCATAGGCTATTAAGTTTTGAAATTAGAGATTATGTCTACCTGAAGGTTAAGGGCAAGCTCACTCCACGCTATGTTGGACCATTCCCAATTGTGGCTAAGAAAGAAGAAGTAGCTTACCAACTAGAGCTGCCCATGAGTCTAGCCGATGTACACAATGTCTTCCACGTGTCTCAACTCAAGAAGTGTCTTCGGGTACTAGAAGACCAAACCCCGTCGGAAACAATCAAACTCAACAGTGACCTAACCTACAAGGAGCGCCCATCGAGATTTTATACACTGTGGAAAAAGGATAAGGAACCAAACCATCCGCTTATGCAGAGTACAATGGAATCATCACACCAAGAAGAAAGCAACCTGGGAACCTCAGACTAGGCTGAATCTCGGGGTCGAGATTCTTTTTAAGAGGGGTAGACTTGTAACATCCTAAAATTTGGATCCTAAAAAATGTGTAACCTTCAAAATATTTTGAAATGCATCTTCTTGACATTTGGATTTAAATGGATTTTCCTTGGTGTTTGGTTAAGGTTCCAACAAAGAAGAAAATCATGAAAAATAAAACTAATAGAAAATCATGAAAGATAGGTGAAAATAATAGAACGTAAACCTAAAATCAAATACCAATCTAAAAAGATGATCCAAAGATTAGGGTAGGAAGATTCACTTGAAATCAGCTAGCAAAAATTTGGAAATGCGAGAGTATGCAAAATTTGTTAAATAAAAGGGGGATTAACAAAATCTAGAAATGCACATTGGGCCTAAATAAAAAAATAAATAAATACAATAATAATGATAGTAATAAGGAAAAAGATATAAATAAATAAGTAAATAAAATATATAATATACATGTAAATAGATATATATATATATATAGGACGAGTGTTTCATGCACCCTGGTGCCTAGGCACCCATATCAATACCCGTTGATTTGCTTTGAGATTCGTAACGTTTGATGTGGGTATCTTCATATACCCATAAAAAAGTATATTTGAGATGTCAAACTCCGAAAAAAATTAAATTCAACTTCAGTTTAATTAGTTTGAACTATTTTTATGGTATATACTCACTGTAGTCGCATTGAACTCAAAAGTAGTTCAAACTAGTTTGAACTGAGTTCAAAACTTACTTACCATAAGGCCCTGTTTGGAATGCGGGAATTTTTCCCGATTCCTGTGGGAATTGAACTGTTTCCTGCAAAATTCCTGCAAAATTCCTGTGAAATTCCTCTGTTCCAAACAGGCCCTAAATATATCAAGGGTATAAAATATTTTCATACCCAAACTCAAAAAAATTATCAATCATACACGTGTATCGGACGGTTCTTGATGTGGGTGCCTAGGCACCCAGGTGCCTTATGTAATTATCCTATATGTATATATATATATATATATATATATATATATATATATATATATATATATATATATATATATATATAAAGCCTTTCGGCCTGGCCCGAGCCAGCCATCCCCACCCCCCCCCCCCCCCCCCGCCCCCCCCCCCCCCCCCCCCCCCCCCGCCGCGCTAGTGTTGGCCAAGGCTGAAGCCTTTCCTCACTGGGCCGCCGCAGCCTGCCTCCCCATTGTGCTTCGCTCAGACTGTCGGTCGCCTGCGTGCCTACGCGCCCGTATCGGTTGCCGTCAATAGCAGCTCCACCCTGCGTCACCACAGGCCCGACGTCACCTCCCTACTGTCTCCCTTGACCATCGCCTGGCGAAGGACAACGTGATCTTGATTCTTAGGTTCTGTAAGATTTAGTGAGAAGGGTGAGCATAACCAAGTGTTTTCTGCAAGCCAATACACATAGAATACAGTAATACAGAAACAAGGCTTATCAGATGGTGGCTCAGGTTCTTTTATTTGCTAAAGACGTTTGAAAACTACAATTAGCATTTTTACTAAACAAGATTTTCTAACGTGTTTGAGAGAATGCAATATTAGTAGTGTAGGTTACATTTACCAGTTACATGGTGCACTCCACCAATGATATAGTTGGTTCTTGGGTTCCAATCACTGGGTTACAACCGCACAGGAGAAATCAAAGATAGGATTCCCACCACCCTTTCTGGTTTTCATCCAAACCATAAGACGAGTAAGTCCCCATGCCTGCCCAAGACCTGCGTGCTTTTTATATTGTATATATAGGGCTTTCAGGTGGCACAGTCTACTTTTGAAATGTTCTATAGAAGTTGAAATGAAGCTTCTTTGGCAAGCCGTTTTCCTCAAAAGAACTGCAACCCAAGGGATTTAGTAAAGGTTTGGATATGGGCTGCAATTTTCTTTAGGTTGAGAAGATAAATGGTTGTTGATAAGATAAATGTTCGATGACAACTGATCTGTAGCATGATGAATGGAGAATGATGCGGACTGAATGCATTCCAAGACAAATTTAGATACATCCATTGGATTTTAGTTTTGCTTTATCAGGATATGATGCTGTCAACTAGATGGCTTGTTACAAAGCATGTCAATCAAAATTTTCCTTGTAATAGAAAATTTCTATAATATGTTTATTTTATTTTGAGTGAAATTTTGCTCTGTTGGAGCATGGTTGAGCGGAATTGTACTTTTGGATTTCCAAATGATGATGTAAAATATCAAAACAAATATTGAAAACTAGAAGGATAAACCCTGCAGGCCTGTTAGGTCCTAAAAGTCACAAGGCTTATTAAATTTTTTAAACGGTTATATGCATTGCAAAAGCCAAAATTTCGTGAATCGCCATTGGCGATGCCGAAGCCTAAATGTGTTGGTGCAGCCTAAAGACATCCGTTGCGATCTTGCAACGATTATATATTGCTACCTATTACCAACGTTTCTATATGTGCTGCGTTAGACCACCGCAACGTACGGCAGCAATATATGTCAACGCATGCTAAATGCATTGGTATAGACCCTATCAACGCTTATTTGGACTTCTGGAAACGCATATATGCGTTGCTAAAGGAGTGTTCATGTTGTAGTGAACCTAGTAAAAAAGCAGTAATGTTTCACGTTGCATACAGTCAAACCCTTTTAAACTTTCGGACACGGCAAGAAAATTATATTGAAGGGCTAGAGGCATCAACTTGATACGGACGATGGCAACCGATCGACGAAATTCTGCTGTATGCAGGCTGAAGCCCGGGAAGATATATACCTTCTCAACCATGGATAAGTTGGTGCACCATTGGATAACCCGATCGAGCTGCGAATTAACTAACTAATTGCATCCAAATTAAGTAAAACGCATGGTAGAATTAATAGTATTATATATAGTAGGCAGATAGAAATATCTCCGTGCGGCTGCAGCGTACAACGTACTTTATTACAAGCATCGAAATTAATTAAATACAACACATGCATGCATGTTACAATAATATTATAGCAGACAAACACAAACATCATATCTCTGCGTACAACTTTATTGTTATGTTACAAGCATATATACAAACGATGAGATGGGCACAGACATACATATTTTATTTTGCAGCAATACATATCGCACAGTCAACGCACGTGACTGAACATATATAATTAAGCTGCGATAACCGAGGGTTACGTTATTAAACATGCGACAATGCATTATTAATGCGAACAAAGTAACATATATATATAGACTCAAATTGACTCTGCACGTGCGTACGCAGATATGACAGTACGTTCGAGGCTACCATGCATCCTACACACCAGCAGGACGTGGTTCGCTATTGCCTGGTTCCTTAGGGCAGATGCAGTCGTTCTTTAGCACGCAGTTGACGAAGCAGGTCCTAATTTCTTCAGCTTTCTCACCACCCTCTAGGATGCACTTTCCGGCACAAGCGCAGTTCTTGGAGCAGATGCAGCTTCCGAGGAGAGGAACCTCGGATATATTATCAACGCAGGGTTCGGGTTTGGGCATAGCCGCGGCCATTCCGATGAACAGGATGGCCATCATCATGCAGATGACAACCATCTTCTTCGTCTGAGCAGCGGAGGCCATATCGCGTGCTGAGGCTATATATGCAATGCTATTGGCGTGTGTGTGTGTGTGTGTGTGTATGCTGGCTTAGATCTCAAGCTTGTGCTGCTCCAATCGGCAGGCGCCTGGTATTTATAGAGAGCCAATGCATGCATGCCCCGTTTATAATTTCCCTTATCCGAAAAGAACTAGGAACTGCCCCCGTACTTTCTTTCCAGACCATGTATATTAATGAGCTACTACTTTCCAGACCATGTATATGTATTTATACCCTGGACTGGAGAGCTAGCATAATTAGGGTGATTGATGATGGTTAATCTAACAACATGAACGGAAGAAACTAAAATGGTTTTGAGTTGAGAGTTTGCAAAATGTAGATGCATCTATATATGCAGACGCAGTACTGTGTCAAGTGGTGGATCCAAATTAACATAAGCACTGCAGGTGCTGCAAAACTGGAAGAAAAAAAATAAGCTAGTAATTTTGCACCATTTCTTGTTAGGAAATTAAATTTGTCAGCGCGCACCGCATCTTCTGACCTAATCTTAACATTTTACCATTACAACGTTCAATTATTACAAAAAGCCAGCAAATTCTATCATCCAAATGCAATATTCTGTACAACTACTTGTTGCATCGCCACTACTTGCAATCTTATTCGCTTAATTAAGTATCTAAACCTATGGAAAAAAAATTATACAACAAGGCCAGGCTCTGTCTGTGCAGGTGCAGTGGTTCATGATTTACCATAATATAGTTCAAAATTCTCATGGACGAATTACTTGTTTTTAGGATTTGATTGCTATCGTCACATTTGCCAAACGATGGATTCCACTTATGAAAAGTTAATCTGATTGAATAACTTTAGCGAGAAACCCCAGTGTGCATGCGTGGTAGTGTATGTGCATGTACGTACGTCTCCCCTTATAATGGCAAAACAAACAAAGAAACCCCTGTGTGGAGTTTATCCACGTACAAGCAACATCAAAATTAAGAGCTGCTTTTGTCCATGTCTGCTGCCTGATCCACCATCCTCCTGTACGTATTCTCCAGAAAACAACCGATGTCGTGACTCACACCACACCTCATGTCGCCATGCGTGGCCATGCGTTTATCTCATACAAATAGAAGGCCTGCTTATATGTGTTTTTCTCATACAAATACAATGCATGCTTGCCCCTTGATAATATATCTCCCTAGCGTTTTTAGAGAATGAAGTTGGTTGAATGAAATTGATGCAATGTGGTAAGTAATGCTAGATACATCCTGATGATGGATAATAACAATGGTATATGATATGGCTACGTGATACAGACACGGTAGATGGATAAAGGTTAAAGACACGGTAGATTGATAAAGGTTAATGGTGTATGATAAAACTTACAAAGAAGTGTTACATTTTGTGCATACTATATTTATGATTATTTTGTGCCCTGTGATATTTTATGATGTTGGCGAATGAATCATAATGATGGTTGCATGGTCATGATTGAATATGGTAAGTGATCATCTGAAAATGTTGCATCGCTTGCATTCATATCATGAAATGATGCATTTGAGTTAGGTCGGTGAGAAAGTCATATAACTAGTTCAGAGTGCATGAGCTTGGTCTGTCAGAAAGTTATACAACTAGTCTAGAATGCTCTAGAGAAAAACCTGCTTTGGTAGGCACCTCCACAAGATGGAGGAACCTCCACGGGATGGACAGAATGAGTGGGTGAGCATCGATGGGTTGAGATGTGCATGAGCACTGCATTGCATTGCATTAGAAAAAGAATGCAATGCTTAGAAATTGTTATTGAGATGTGAGTAATGTTAATGACAAGGGAAGATTGCAGTTTATTATTGTGCTTTCTATGTGCATGTGCAACTGCACTGCCCATTGATAAGAAGCTAATGGAATGTAGATTAAGACGATGATATGTAGAAGTTCATGTTTACTGTTTGTTATGTACTTGCTGAGTCTTGAACTCACACTTGATTTGTTATTTTTTTTAGGTGACTATTGAGGGCATCATGTATCAGGAAGAGTTGTGGCACCTCTACACCATATCCACTGATAATGATTTAAAATTTCACCTCTACTTTCCTAAATATTACCCTAGTAGAGTAGCTTGCTAATCTAGAACTTGGTCAATATATCCCTCATAAATTGATGATGAACCTTAGAAAACTTTTGTGGTAATGTGTGTTTCCTCGGTAATGTTCTATTTGCAAGTTCAATAATGCTCCCGGACGCATGGTTTTAGGCGTTCTCGGCATGAGGTCTCGAGCGTTCTCAGGCGTGAGGTCCCAAGCTTTGCTGTAACATATTCTTGTTCATAGTACTAGTTGTTTTAATGCATATTGTTAAATATAGGTTGTATACCACTTCGTTGTAGTTTAACTAGAGGAAGTGATGCTAAAATCTTGTACAGATAAATGTAATTTCTAGGGATATAGACTAATGGTAGCATTTTGGGGTTAGCTATTGGATCGAGGTGTTACACATGCTGTGACACTTTGTAGTTCTTGTTGCTAAATGATGGATTCCAATACTGAAAGATCTTTTCTCTACAAAACAAGAGAAGTCTGTATCACACATAATTCAAGTAGGACGAGGCCGGCGACACCAATTGGCGTGTATCACACATCCCTTGCTTTTTATTTCCTAGATGTCCCAACAGCAATGAAGCGCTTGAATTTCGATTGAAGATTTTGTCTCGGAAAAGTAGACTGGTTATATGAAAGTTACATGAGTACAGTTTTTATAGAAGATACTTACATAACACTACACTTAAATAACTTTTATTTGAATACATAAAGACAAAATACTGTGCTCAAAATGGAATTCTATTGTCCTTAAATAGTCCAAGAATTTGACTGAAGGGAGTATCGTAATGCCAAATTCTGATAGATAAGTAGTGAAATTTACATATAATACAATCGGCTGGTGAAGCATAAATGGCTTGATTACATTGTCTATATTTTGTAGGTTGTCCTCGTATACAATATAAAGCAATTACCTAGCTTATATTATGATAAAGAAAATCCATATCAAGGAAATTAAAAGCAAGGGATGTGTGGCACAAGCCACTTGGTGTTGTCCGTCGCACACAATGAATCATGCGTGATACACGCCATCACCAGTTTGTTACTATGACACGAGTACATATCGTGCAAAATATTTGACAAGTTTGTTACTATGCACACAATTGTATTTGGAAGGTAAGAAAAAGACAAATTCTATCTGAATAGTATTTTTTTCAACATTCATCTCTATTTATTGTCGTTCCTTTTCAATTTTGTATCTTCCTAGTGCATGCATTGACAAGTGATGTCTTTCTCACACAATTCTGAAAGCTGTATTCTATACAAAACAAGTGATGTCTTTCTCACACAATTCATTGCGGGCATAGGACGAGGACAACACCAAGTGGCATGCATGTATCACACACCCCTTGCGTTTTCTTCCCTTGATGTCCAAGGTGGCATTGTCGGGGATGGATGTCAGGGGGGCAGTGAGGGGGGAGATAATTAATGCCCTGTAGCCACGGCTAGGCAAGGAGAAGCAGAAAAGAGGATGAAGGGGAGGAAGAAGAAAGGGGCAAAATGGTCCAAAGTAGGGGTAAAACTGTCCAAGGTGGCATATAATGAATTAAATCTTCTATGAAGTGGCAAATGGTAAATTGCGTCCGCTGCGGCAATTTATCTAGTGTCATGTCTACAACCTGTTAGTGATATGCCCTAGAGGCAACATGGAGATGTTATATATATCACATACTATGTTTATGATGCATTACTTTGTTCCTTGAAATAGACATTATTATTATTGATCAATGAGTATGTGACTTATTTATGAGACTCTTAATGCTAAAATGTTGCTATTTCTAAATGACCCCTGATCATATATCATATGAGGAACACATATGATTCAAAGATCAGCATATGTATTGATTGATGATCATGTCTCATGGATCATGGTATGGTGATACCAAATCAATAATATGGACATGTGTTAGTGAACATATGTTGGATAGACCCGCCATGAGACACTGCAGAGATTCCATGTGTCATCAGTTGGTCTCAAGTAGTGTTTATGTAGAATCCTTAGACTTGAGATCATCATGGTTCCCAACATGCGTAGTAGCCTATTTTGGGACTACTAAACACTACTCCGTAACTGGGTAGTCACAAAAGTAGCCTTCGGGTTTGCCATGAAACATGTAGCGGGATGTGAATGATCAAGATAGAATTTGCCCCTCCTTATGGGAGAGATATCTCTGGGCCCCTCGATGTAATGGATTATGAAAGTGCATGGCCATGCCAAGGTGATTGAGGAGTCAATCACAAGTTTATAATCCATCGCGGAATTGAGAGAGTGATTGAGCTATTAAGAGGATGACACAGGTCTCGCCTTGAGCTCAATCTATATCGTGAGGCAAAGGGATTCGTACATGAGAACATTACAGGTTCAGCCGATATGATCTTTACGTATACTTTGGGGTTAATATGTCTTACTAGAGGCCGCTATTAACAGGGTGACCGAAAAGGCGTTTCCGGGTCGCGACCAAGTATACGTGAACCTACAGGGTCGCACACTTAACGGGTTGGAACACTAATTCAAATGTGATTCGGATGTGGGCTTAATTCGGATAGAGATCCGGATAGACTCCTATTGGGCCTCGGTCCACGATGCCCAAGTGAGGAGGTCTATATATATGGAGGCGAGGGGCTGAGGGGTTCATGCTTCTGTTAATCCCGAGCTAAACCCTAGCCGCCACCTCCCGAGCCAAACCCTAGCCGCTCGCGAGTGCTGGTACACTCGCGATCGGCGTTCCAGCCCCGGACGTGTGGATACCGGTGGAGGCGCTGCTCGTTGCGGCGTTGATCGGCATCAACAACCTACAGATTGGATCTGCTCGTGGTGTGGTTGATCGCGTGGAGGAGACGATCTGTTCGGGACGATCGGCTACTTCCACTACTACCTCGACGCGCGTGGATGGATCGGCTTCTCCAACTCTTCTTCCGCTGCGCTGCGCGTCTAGTGGTAACGATCCATGATCCCTCCTTAGCATGATGTCCTAGTGTGCGCGGTAGAAAAGTTTTGTTTTCTTCTATCGTAGCCTATGCGCATTCCTTCACAACCATGCTATATGCCATCGAAGATATGATGTTTGATGTTTAATTTCATCATCATGTAATTCATACGCCTACTAATTTCATGAGATCATGGATGCCATTATGTAGGGTAAAAAAATGATTAGAAGTATTATGGGGTTGTCAGATCGCACGAGGAACACATATGGGCTAAGACTTTAGTTCATACATACAGTTACAATACTGAAATTGTACATCGTGGAGAGAATGTTAAATAGCAATATTGATTAAGCCAACGGATATACCAACTGAGAAGAAGGTTATATCCATCACCTAATACACCATGCATGTAGGAAGGAAATATCTCTATTTTTAATTAGTTTGATGATCTTACTTAGTGATGAAGGTAACTTATTTAGCAATTGGACAATTCGATTTAGCTACATCCTACTAATTTGGTTTTAGTACAGATTTGCTAATCAAGATCAAGACACGATATATCTAATTCAGGATTGCTTAATATGAGAAAGGGTCCCTAATCAAAGGAATTAGCAAACCACCGAGAAACATTAAGCTCTTATTTTTTTAGCGAAAGATGAATCGACAATAGAAGTTGATTATGGAGGAACGCTTATTATTTTGTATAGTCTTTAGAGCAAAGATATGCACGTACTCTAATTAAATAAGACATACATCCATCCTAGGAATCTAAAACAAGTTGGCGGGAATAAACACCCTCATCTCCATTTATGAATCTGCGTGCGACTGAAATCCTAGATAGTTACAGGAAAACAGGGCACTTATTGGAAAATGGGTATTCCCATGCTAGATGGATCATGGGTGAGGAGCGAAGGAGATCTTGTTGGCCATGTTGGCGTGAAGTGGAGGAGATCCTGGTGAAGTCTGCTCATCGTGGGCATGGAATCTTTGTCGAGCATGGCCATGGGGTAGCTCTATTAGCCCGTCGCATGATTGCGATCCCTAGTGGTTTGCATCGAAGAGATGACGTCTCCTTGTTGCATGGTCCACATCACTCAATGTGAAAATATGCTATTGTTATTTCCGCAGCTTTCCTATTTGTTATTGTCAAGTAACTATTACTTCCTTCGTCCACAAATATAGGTTAGTTTTGATTTTTTTTAGGTCTCCAATGCAAGACTTGAACTATAATTTATTATCATAATATACTAGTAAAAATAATAAAAAATATATGTTACAAAAGTATTGTAACATCCTAAATTTTGGATGTTTGAAAATTTGAGAAATTTAAAGTTTTTATCTGCATCTTACTGGGAATTTTCTTCAGTTTTGTGCTAAGTAAATAATGACTGGAAACAATTCTTGAGTTCCAAACTAACAGTCATGGTAATAAATGATACAAAATAATTTAAATGCGAGTTTAAAACCCTGAAGGACCTGAAATCAATTTAATTAATTGTAACAAAGCCTTATTTTAAATAATAATAATAATAAAGTAATAATCAAATTAGGAATTCATGTTATATATGTATACATATACCTAAATAATATGCCAAAGAATTCAAGACTATTCTAGAGCTGGGATTCAAAAAAAGGATTTTGAATATACAATACTCAAGCTTTTAGAAACCGCGCGCCGCCGCCCTACCTCCCTCTGCGCCGGCCTTGCTCCACCCATGCCCTCTGCACTCAAGTGCCAGCGCGCAGGAGTAAATCATGCGTTCACTTCCCCAACGCTCCCCTGTCTGAAATGCGCTTTAAAACCTATAGCTGGGCGTTCCCCCAACACACCCCAGCAGAGTCGCTCTGTCCCGCTTGAATTTTTGCTACCGCCGAGTGCACCTCCGACCACCACCATCGCTAGCACTCGGTGATTCTCGTCTGGTAATAACCCCTCCCCCGAGTTCCCCTACCTTCCCTAGTGCTCCTGCCGCGTCTGATTGAACTCCCCTGCCCTAAAGATCACTGGCGCACCGTTCGTCCTCAACCCCGGTGAACTCTGGCCACCGCCGATTTCGGCCGCCTCCATCCAATTCCGTTGAACCAGAGCTTCCGCAGGACCCCGTAAGGATGATCCCCTCACCAGTTCGGAGCGTCGTGCCCCCATCCTCCCCGACACCATGCGCCTCCCCGCGCCGCCCTCGGCCTCCGTCGCCGGCCCGCCTCGACGCCTCCCCGACCGAACCGTCACCGCAGGTAACTCCCCAGGGGCACTCTCTCGCTCATGCTTGCCTTACCCTCTCCTTTCCTGTGACGGACTGCCGCCGCCACCACGGCGTCTCCGCGTCCGGCCGCTTCTACCGTCGCCGGCCCACCAGTGCGTCACCCCGACCGGAGCCGCTACCCTGGGGACTTCCTCACCTCGGGGGCAACCCATTTTGGGCGTCCACCGCCCCTCCGGCCGACGGTCGCGCCGGCGAGTCCACCGCCTGGCCCTGCGCCCGCCCCTCCTCTGTTTCCTTTCCCTTCTGGCCGAGCCCTGCTCTGCTCTTCTTCCCCTTCGGCTGGCATGTGGGCCCGACTAGGAAACTCCTTTTTAAGCCAATGCATGTTCCAGGTTTTCCTCCCATTTCTTGATAATTATTAATCAACATTGTCTTCAATGAAATAATATATTAATCCTTATGTAAAACTAAAACCAGATTATGCGAGACCTATTTTAAATGGCAAGTAACTATCTTGGACTCAATGAATGTAAATATCAAAGTTTAATATGTGGAACAATTTGAAGGAGTATGTAAATTAGTAATGCTAGAAACCTAACCCTAATTCATTTGCTACCTGAATTAGCAAAATAATTACTCTGGAATTAGATAGCATAAGAAATTAAAAATGCATGTCATCATAAGTTGGGACTTGAAGCTTTATAGGGATAATATTAATACTCCCAAACCCTACCTCCACACAAATCATATACTAATATCACATCCTATCAAAAGCCCGAATAGTCTAAATGGTAGGTCATGCCGTTATCTCCATACCTAAATCTGTTCAAGCAAGATCGGGCCTTGGTGTCTTGTAATCAGCCATGTCTAGCCATACTCCTATTTAAAGTGGAATGTCCTTGCGAATATTCCTTCGACGCCGATCCTTCTTTTATATCCTTTCCCGGCGAAGTTGCTCCATCATTTCGCTTCCACCCAAAAAATCGATCGACTCCGTCTCTATCCTACAACTCACTGCATACCCTTATTCATAAGCAAATCATACATAAACTCATGTGCCTTAATCTTTATTTTGAGAGCTTCATTGTTAATCTAAGGCATAGTGAGCAATTTAGGAGGGGTGTAATCTAGGTCAAATATCCATGAAATGACGATTTAACTAATGGAAATTTCGTAAAGAATGAATCCTAAACCCTTGCATGATAGTAAGGTTGTGGAACTAGTCGCCACATAGTTAAAACATAACCCTATGTCCTAGCAAAAATGAGAATCCTTTGTCGACTATAATACTCAAATTAAATTAAAGGATAATTTAGAGAATTTAATAAAAATATATTAGGATGTAGATGGGACTACTTAATGTTTATATTTGGACTAGTTCATGTAGGCATAATTAATATGGGCTGAGCAATCACCTAAGAGGCTAATTACTAACTCAAAGCGATAGTAAAGAAATATGACTATGGTTAAATATTAAAACTTAATAAAGATTTCACTTAATTATGATGCACGCCCTAACATTTAACATATCGTCATTAAACAAATCTCCAAGGTCGATTTAAGTAAGTAGCTATATTAATATACGAACCCGTATGACAGGCCTTGGTAAATAAATTTGATTTAAAATAATGCTAAGCTTAATAATAACAAAGGTGTAGACAAAATGGTAAAGGTGCCAATGATTAAATCTTAACGTTAGATTTAGTAAATAATAGTGTTGGCTATGAATAAGTGTAGCAAGCCAGAACCCGAACCAATGGATCCTAATTCAAAATAGGTTATACCTAGTAATAAGTAAGTGTACATAAAATATCGCACCACAAAATGCTGTCAACCCGGATTCTAAAATTAATTCGGTAAGCTAAAAATTGTATATATCACCTCATATAGCATATGTCCTGAATATTAGCGCTCGACAAAATAATGCTCCACTAATCTTGCACACTGACTCATAGGTCTAACCTAACTCATGGGACTTCCTTGATAAATAAGAAAATAACAATAATAATAATGAAAGAAATTACTAGTAAAAAAAATTTGAGTCATCGAATTCTACCCCGACCTTGCCTTAAATCACTCATTAAATCATAATAAGACTAAATTAAGTTTATTCGGGTTTATTTGGCTCTTTTGAGTTATTTGCCTTGACATGTATTCAGTCATTTATCGCGTAATTAGAAACTGGAGTCCTGAAGATTCCCCAGATCAAGTGTGGTCAGAGCAAAGCGAAGATAGAGAATAGAAGCTCAAGAGAAAGCATCGTGTGAGCTCAAGTCCGTGGTAAACTACGCCAGGCGAGTCAATACTTTGGTCATGTTGAACCTACATTCTCTGCAAATTACTTTTGTTTAAATTATCAAATTGCATGCTGTTATTTTATATGCAAATACATGATAATTTAAGATTCTAGTTATATGCCTATTGTTTACCTTGAATAATATTACACCTCCTTTGGGATATTTGAATGTGTGAACTTTGTCGCCCTAGCAAAAATTATAATTGTAACCTTTCGAAAATAAGTCCCTAAATATATGACATGCTTAGTATTGTTTAGATACTCATGGGCGCGAGAGCGCCCAAGCATCACTTTTAATCCTGAGAAAAATTGGTTGGGCAGTCATGGTGGTAATGACTGGTGTATGTTGGACATGGTTATTTTATACTCCCAAAAATCTCAAACTGCTTACTTATCTGGGCGGATGGATCGGGGGTATGGTGCAGGTGTGCACGAGAGTGTGGGTTGTGGTAGAACCGCCTAGATAACCCTAAGGACCGAATCTTGTCATGACCTCCCCTGTATAACAAGTATGTCGGGACCCGGAGCAACAACTCCAGAACCCTCTGTGTAAATCGCACTATCCCAGGAAAAGCTAGTGCACACAGTAATAACAAAGACAAATATCATGCGTAATGACAACCTTATTTAATTATTATGAGCCTGATGGCCAAAGTTTTACAATAACAGCAAAAGAAGACAGCGGAAGAAATACATAAAGCAGCAGCCCATCCAGCCTTCCCACAAGGCGAATGACTGTAAGACGTGGCCTAGTCGCAATCCTCACCGAAGTCGTCGAAAGCTTCCTCTGGAAAGAGTTAGATTGAGCAACATGAGTACAAAAAGTACTCCACAAGTTACACCAGGAGGTTTAACAGAATAGATGCATGCATATGGAATATCAAAGGAAGGCATACTATGGTTTATTTGCATAAAAGGCGATCATTGGAGTAAATATCATAAGTAAGTGCAAAAGCTGAATTTGATACAATAAATAGAAACAAGATTTTAACAAAATAATATCGTTAGTGCAGGCTCCAACCAAACACTAACCTATCCACGGGCATCCCACCCGGACCATTTTTTCCAAAAGCTCACGTATGGATTCCATCCATCCACACGCTTTCACTGCGCAACTCTGATGAATTCCATCCATTCACCAGATTTCAATCTCTCACGGATTCCATCCATCCGCAAGGTTTTCGCAATCCATTTTGAAAACCAAAGTCTAATCCATGAAAAACTTCACTCAGCTTGCCCATGACCGTGGACACGGCTATCCAGGATAGGTTATACACTCTGCAGAGGTTGTACAGCTTTACCCACAAGACATGATCATCCCGGTTTGCCACGTGAGTTACACACTTCCTTAGGTGTGCGGCAAGGAGATCATGACAAGGCCTTTACAATGATCCGTTGTCCACATAAGCACGCCGCCACTAAGGTTTAACCACAACATGAATCCACATGTTGGAGCCCCCTCTTGTGCCATGTGAGACTTCTCACGGCCTACGCCGCGCTCACATTCAGCCTATAGCGAGATCATGTTGGAACTTCACAAATTATTTGGCCAGGTCTGTCCCATACCAGACTTGTGGTAGTACGATAGGACTTTGCAATAGTAGCTCACAGACCGGTCCTTAATTTGACTTAGGCCCAACCACGTACGTACCCTTATGCACGACAATCAACCGCTGCGGCTCCAACCAACAGGGCATGCCTGCACCCACCAATCTAACCAATTGCCTAAGTCTAAACCAGGTTTTATATTTTGTTTTCAAAATATTTCATAATCCTTCTTGACTCACCAAAGTCAAGAATACATTTCAAAAACTTATCATTTTATGTGAAAGATCATCCCAAACCATAAGTATTATAAGCATGGCTAAGCATTTCTACAAAATTTCTAGTTAGTGCTATTGTACTAACTAGGTTTTATCTAGGGTTGACAAGGTATAATGGTAAGCAATATCAAATTTGGTTGTCCAAAGAATTTGGGTGTAACTAAAGTTCAAAACTGAATTTAAACTAACTTAAATAGAATTACACATGCAATAATAATTTAAAAACAACATAATTAATTTAAAATATTAGGTTCAACATGATCAAAGGTGTAACTTGCCTTGCTCGAAGACCTGGTGCGAATCATCGGCGTCGTTCTCTCCGAATTCGTCGAAATCTACGCGCGAAGAACCAAACAAATAAATTCAAATAAAATCAAAATAAAATCCAAAAATTATAAAATATATACTGGGAGATAGATTATGATTTTAGATGAATTTCGGAGAAAGAATTAATAGATTCGGATTTGGACGACGGAGAACGAGCAATTGGAAGTTTGAATGGATTGGAAATTCCAGAAAATGCAAGACGAGGGAATATTCTCTGGAATCTTATTTTTGGCTGATTTTTGGATATATTGGAGTGTATGACACGTGGGGCCCGGTTGTCATTGACTAACAAAAATTTTGGCCAAGCCTAAACCGAAAATTGCCTTGTCCTGGACTTGAACACACAACCTCATGCATGCATGCACTAACATGCACCCACTAGCCAAGTGAGCAGTTGATATTTCTTGACAAAGGAGCAACAACAAATCCAATAAACATGGTTGAACATGATTAAAGAAGGAGACATGGAGGGGAGTCACGGGCGTGCGCGCGGCCGGCGGGCTCACCGGCGACCGGCGGCGGGGCAGCGAGTGGCGGCGGGGGTAGCCGGGGTGGCGGAGGGGAGGCCCGGGGCGGCCGGTGGCGGCGGCAGTGGGGTGGTGAGGGATGGCCGGCGGGAGATGGCCGGCCGGCGGCGCACGGCGGCGGGGTTGCGGCCGGGGAGGAGGTGAAGGGTGGCGGTGGGAGCAAACCGAAAGGGAGAAAGGAGAGCCGGATTTTGGGTATTTATAGGAAGAGAGAGTAGAGGAAGAGATTTCGGTTTTGAGAGGTTTAAAGGATGGGAAACGGCCGGGAGATTGATGAGGGTGATTAGAGCGTCCGTTTCCATGCTTTAATCGGGAGTTAAGAGGGAGAAACAGCGGAGTTTCGAAGCTTTTAATTGTCATCCATGGTGGAGGAGAGAGAGGGTTAGGGGAGGAAGAAGGAGAGGTTGAAGAAACATATGACATGACGGGCCGTCGGATTGTTGACACGTGGCAAGTGAGTGTTTCATGGTCTTTGGATGGAGATGAAGGGGTAAGTGATCATGTGTGGCTAGGATTAAATCGTGGAGAGAGATTGATTCAATCTGAGAGCGACACGTGGCGGGCTTGGATTAAAATGATTTTTATTTTCGGAATAAATTTTCAGAGAATACTAGAAGCATTATAAACACTTGGAAAAATAATATTTAATGTCTAAAAATTCCAGAAAAATTATAGAATATTCCTGGAAGCATTGTAGACTTAGTAAAAATATTTTTAATTTCAGATTTTCATTTAATAATTTTATAAAATACTTTTTAACCTTTAAAATTGAATTTTTAAATCCAGAAAATTCTCAAAAATTAATTAAAATTTTAGGGAAGACTAGGAAAAATAAAATAAACTCTTTTTGGCTTTACTAAAATATTTTAAATTCATTTTCTTGCTTTAGACTTTGAAATAAAATCCAGATAAATTGAAATAAACTCCAGAAAAATCAATAAAATGCAAATAAAATCTTCAAAATTTAGGCAACCAAAGAACACTTTATTTTATTTTGAATTAAATTAATTAAAAATTTTTTTACTGAAATTTTTGAAATAAACAGCTGGGCTGTTACAAAGTACAACCACAAGTCTGTAAAGTACAACTTGGCTCAGTAGAATTACCGGACCCTGAAAGTCATCGTCATAGGTGGAGGAGGTGAGGTAGTGCAAGTGGCGGTCTGTGAGACGGCTTGAATGGGGCATCCGCGGAGGGTGAAGTTCTGCTGTGGCGTGCTAGTAGTGTGGGTAGCCAGCTGCTAGGCGTTCAGAAGGAGAACATCCCGCACAACCTATGAGACCTGCCGCAAGCGGGCCAAGCTCATAGGGGTGAGATGATGGAAGGGGCGAGGTACTTTGAACGGTTATTGTGATGGTTCGCTCAACTGCACAACTAAGGAATTGTGCGGGGCAACGAGTAAACTGTCTCTTGTGGGTAAAGTGTGCAAACTCTGCAGAGTCAAAACTATTCGAATAGCCGTGCCCACGGTTAAGGGCGGACATGGGAACTTAACCAGATATAGTTCTATTTCAAAAACTTTGTGGGTGGAAATGGAAAAGTGGAGGGCAGTGGAAAGCCCTGATTTGAATTGTCCTGGGTGTCGTCCCAGTGGTAAGTTAAGCGGCTATAACGCTGAAAGATGCTATATGGTGCGAATGCCATGTAACGGTGGATGGAATCTAGATCACTATTATTATTGCATTTTCTTGAACATTATGTTTTTGTTCAAAACTGCTAGGTCTCAGGAAATTTTTATGTATCATATTGCAAAAGTAAAATATTTTCTCTTCTCGCAAAGTAAAATATATGAGGAAATAAGTAGAGTCGGGAGTAATGAAGATGGAAGTTTGTGGTATAAACATAAATATATTGGTGGACTCATGTCGATTATAAAAGGAAATGATAGTGTGGATTCTGGGAGAAATGAGCCCAAATGGATATCTAGACTAGATAGGTGATTTATATGATCTTTGGAGTATTAGGAAGTGCAAGGGTATTGGTTGGATTACAACACTGATATTTGATATAAATTCTTGAGAGATGCTGACAATATTGGGATTAATAGGATTTGGACAAGTTCTGGATGGATGAATTGACCTTGGGGGTTTGGAGTATGATAACAATTCTTGGAGTATAAACTTGATCAATGATATTCCTGGTGGATGAATACCGGTGAATCGTAGACTCGATCAATTATATTATGGTGGAGGTATAATAGTGAATTAGTTAGAGATAGATAATGGAAAAATAAGATTGATTATTGAAGAATTATGGTTGTGGATTAATAACGAAAGGATTGTTAAGAATTTAGAATGCAAAGGATACTGGTGGATTAAATAAATGATATTAGATAAATGATGTCGCTAGCTATTTGGAGTTATAGGCGGTAATTGATCAGTGGATTATATAAGTTATGATACTCGCTATGTGGGGATTTAGGTAGCAATGAAGGTATGATTGGTGGATTGTATAATTGATGATAATCGCTATTTAGAGTCATAGATAGCAATCAATATGGAAAGAGCACGATCGGCGGACTGATTAAATGATGTCATTCAATGTTTGGAGTCTTAGACAGCAATCAATAAAGAGAGTGTATTTTGGTGGATTAAGTCGATTATGGTAGTCGTTAGGTGGAGTATAGGCAGTAACAATAACACTATGATTAAATAATGACAAAGCTACTAAAAGCGATTTTTGGCAAATAAAATAACCCGAGCCTCTCCTTTGTTAAGCCATGCATACTATTTATTGCATTCTGTGTATTGGCTCGCGGAGCACGGGGTTGGAGTGCTCACACTCGCTTTTGCGACAAAATTCAGAATCAGGAATCAGATCACCTCGCTTCAGCGACACTACTGGTCATGGTGACAAAGATGATAAAGAAGTCAAGGGCTAGGTCGCGCACCTCCAGTTGGCTGCCTGTGGGCATGTCCTGAAGGTCCCACCTGTGTGCTCGTTCTTCCGCTGCTGCAATTTATTAATTTCGGCCTAATCGGCCCATGAGTAAGTCTAATACCATATTTACGCTTCCGCATGATATGTATTTTGATATTCATTGCTGTAACTGTGAGCACTATCTACTGATCCAGGGAATAGTGCAGTAAAATCACAGTGGATTCCGGATGGAAAAATCTGGGGTCTGACAAGTATTTTGCAAGACAAATCCAATAGTATTATTTTCATGTAGTCAATCGATATATTTTAACATATATTATTGGTCAAAGCTTAAAAAGCTTGATCGTATGGAACCCATGGTGGTCTATATTTGTGGATAGAGGAAGTATCAATTAGGGCAACAAAGCAAGAGATGGCATGATGCACGTCTCTCTCTCTCTCTCTCTCTTTATCCCTCTCCACTTATCCCAACGATTGACAGTGTCAGGGTGGATTGCAGGAGATCCCAGTGGCCTCATGGGAGAGGAGCAAAGGAGATCCTATTGGCCGTGTCGGCGCAAAGTAGAGGAGGTCTCGACAACCATGTGGTGGAGGAGATCCAGGCGGCCTTTTGGGTCAGGAGCAGAGGAAAAGATCCTATTGGCCGTGTCAACGCAAAGTGGAGAAGGAGATTACGATGGCCTCCCTAGTGGAGAATCTGAAGAGGAGGTGGGAGGCTGCCGCCGCCACTGGGCGCCTCCACCCGATAGCCCCAGTAGAGGAATTTGCACCGGATGTGGCCGCCGCCGGTCAGAATTTGTATTCATCTCCTTTGCCTACCCTTATGCTGCTAGTTCACGAGCATACAAGCATGCCTGTGGGTAATAGACACCTGTAGGAGACGAGATGAGAGACGATGTCTACCCGTTGCGGGTGGCGAGCGCAGGCATTGGAGACGAAGTCTGCCCATCATGGGCATGGAATCTCTGTCGGGCATGGGCATGGGATAGATCCACTAGCCCGCTGCGCGATTGCGATCCTAGTAGTTTCCTTCCAAGAGAAGGCGTCCCATCATTGCATGGTCTATCTCATTCAATGGGAAAGCATGTTGTTGTTGTTTCAACAGCTTTCCTATCTGTTGTTGTCAAGTAACTATTATCAATTAAGGCAATAAAACAAGAGATGGCATGATGCACGTGTGTCTCTCTCTTATCCCTCCCACTGTAGGCCACTAATGTACGAAGAGATGATGGCCTCTTCTTTTGTTGCATCAAAAACCAGGATCACTCACACACTTTGTGGACCCACACTATCACAGGTCTATGCTTCAGAGTCGCGCAATTGCTTGCGATGTTTTCTATGTTTCTCTTCTTGTTATTCTCTCTCTCTTTCAAGCAACGCATGGAGTACAAAGAAATAATACCCTAAACAAAGCCGGGGGGCACGCCGCGCCCTCCGCCCCGCCACGTCGCCCGCGCGCGCGCCCCGGCCGGCGCGTGGCGCGGGGATTCCTGTACGGCCGGGGGAGGGAAATTCCCTGTACTTTCTGAAAATTACGTAGAGGTCCTTTTTTCTCGCGAAAAGGTCCCTGCAAGTTTTTTTCTTTGGAAAACTTTTTTGATTGCGCCCGGCGGGTTTCCGAAATTGCGTATAGGTCCTTATTTACTTACGTACAGGTCCTTACAAGTCCTCAATTTTTTCCAAAAAAGTCCTTTTTTCCCCGAAATTGCACACGGGTCCTCGATTTTTTTCTCGATTTTTTTTACGAAACTACCTGCGAATTGCGAATTGTCGTCTCTTTTGCTTCGATCCACATGGTGGCTGGCGTGGCGTGGCGCCACGCCTACGTGGCTAGTACTCCTGGTGAGCGAAAGCAACGCACTCACCAAGCTATCAACTCACAACACGCACACAAACATGCAGCTACTAACTCCGTGATCCTGCACGTGCGTCCATGGGAGAGTGACTATTGTATAGACAACTATTTTTACTCTTCATCTTCAGTCACTTTTTTACACTGTAACTTTAGGTGACTGAGAGTGCAACTTCAGGAGGAGAAATTAGTACACTGTAACTTTAGGCCACTACTACAGAAATATTATTAGTAGACACCACATCACAGATGGTTTGACAAAATCATCTGTGATATTCCAGTATCATGGATGGTTTTAATTTGGAGACCGTTTGTGTTGTCGGTGTCGAAGAAAACGAGTATCACAGACGGTTCTTACCGATGAACCGTCTGTGATACTGGAATATCACAGACGGTTTTTATTAAAAACCATCTGTGATAATATGATTATCACAGGCAATTTTTATTAAAAATCGTCTGTGATAATCTAAGAATTATCACAGACGGTTTTTTATTAAAAACTAATTTACTTCCATATGATTTTTTTATACATAAGGCTTAGAATCCGACGGCCTTATTAATTTAAGAGTAAAGTCCATTACCGGTCCTTAAACTTTTTATGCTGTGTCATCCCGGTCCATAAACTTTTAAAGTATGTCATCCCGGTCCTTAAACTTTCAAAGTGTGGCAATATCCTATGTAGTTGTAGCAGTGAACTTTATATGCTGTGTCATCCCGGTCCATAGACTTTCAAAAGAAATTGCCACACTTTGAAAGTTTAAGGACCGGGATGACATACTTTAAAAGTTTATGGACCGGGATGACACAGCATAAAAAGTTTAAGGACCGGTAATGGACTTTACTCTTAATTTAATTTCCTCTTTTGCAATTTGCTCTCAGGCTATCTTTCTTCATTATTTAGTCACGGCACTATTGATATCTAAACTACAAATAGCCAGTGTCGTCATTTATTTATTCCACCGATCATACACTACCTATTGTGTCACCCACCATTTCATCATTCCAGCCATGGTATTCAATCCTATCTTCCTCCATAAATTTGTGAATTAAACCTCATATTTCATTATGTATGTACAATCCCAATCTTAGATTCATTATTTGTCAACTTGTTAACTCTACAATCTAATGAAAACCCAATACCTTTACTTTAGATCCACCAATATAAATTTTTCTTTTTCATCATCCAAAGTTTCTATTAATCGAAACGGGGTTACCAAATTTTTTTTATACGAGTCTAAGTTTCCACCACCAATTTATAAATCCAATATTAGGTTTGTTAATTGCCAATTTAATCAACTCTTCATTCTAATGAAAATCTAGTATCCTTTATTTTAGATCCACTGATGTCTTTTGTGTCCTGAATTCCTATTAATCCAATCTCATATTCGCTATTCATCAACTCTTCGATTCTGAATTCTAATAATCATCCAACACTATTACTTTTAAATCCACCAGTATCATTTGTATCAAGACTTCCTAACAGTTCAATCATTCCTGTTGTTTGATTCAAAACCATAATTTACTCTTCTAGTAATCAACTTAAATCTTCACTATCAACCTCCAAACGAATTCATTATTATAAACATTCTCCGGTGATAATGTTAATAATCAAGTCTGTATTCCCCTAGTTGTGGCGAAAGGGCCTCTAGCCTAGCGGTTAAAGCGCCTCAGTAGCACCCCCCAGGTCCGGGGTTCGACTCCCAGTGGGAGCGAATTTCAGGCTGGGGGAAAAAATCCCCTCGCTTGCCCCATAAGCCAAAGCACAGGTCTTAAGGCTGACCCAGGTTGTTGGTAGCGCCAGGTTGTTGGTCTAGGGATCACCCTGGATTGGTCGTTCTCACATGGGCTGATGCCGCTGTGTCAGGGTGGGGCAAGGGTTCGGGGATTTTCTCGATCTGCGTGAGAAGACCTTCTTCTTAAGCAAATGCCCGGGGGGTTGCCCCCCCCCCCCCCCCCCCGCAGGTCGAGTTATTCCCCTAGTTGTTATCACATCTCCAATTTTTCAAAAATTCAATCAATCCATCTAGTAATTGATCATATTCTACTATTTCATTATAGTAAACATCTCCCAAGAATTATATTGTTTATCAATGCCGTAATCTATTAATTATTTTCACACTTCCTATTTCTCCAAGAATCAATTAATTCATCTATCTATTCATTCTAATCCTTTAAGCTCCACAAATTTTATTCTCCCAAAATTCATACTATTGTTTCCTTCTCATGATTGACATGAATCTATCGACATGTTTGTGTGCTCACCATATATCTCCTTTACTTGCGACTCTATTTATTCTCCTCCATTTTTTTTAAGAAAAGAAGTATTTTTCTAACCGTGGGTAATAAAACCAAAAAGGGAAAATAGATTTTTACCAACATAGCTCTTTCCGAAGTAACACCTCAAGGTTAACCCTTAGGCTTTATTTTGAAAAACGAGGTCCTTTTTGGGGAAAATTTTCAAGAACTAACTTTGTATCGGACTATTTGACACCTCAAAGTGTTTTTTTATAATTTTTTGGTAAGTTGTTTGAACTTATGAAAATTTCCCCAGAAGATCAGGTTTGTTGGAATGAGTTTGAAAATGAATTTTGTAAACAATTTGATAATCGATCCTCCAAGGGTAAAGCGAGTTTCAAATTTAAGCATTATGATTTTGGCCCAAAGTTGGTTTGCAAAGAGAGTTTACAAGAGGAGTACTGGATTTCATCATTTGAATCTGGAATGAGCTTTAGATGTAAAATGGCCAGGGCAGCATATAGATGAGAGGGAATCATCTAAGAGAGATGAGATTGAGCAATGCAACTTATATTTTTGGAAATAGATATTTAAGAAATAATTCTAGACATAAAACTAACGGCCAGGCTAACTAGGTCACGACCTGCAGTCGACTTGTTCTGATACCATCCGTGTCAAACCCAGATTTTACAATCCAGAATCATCTGTGATTCCACCGCACTATTCCCTGGATCAGTAGATAGTACTCACAGATACAGAAATGAACATCAAAATACATATCATGCGAAAGCATAAATATAATAGAAGACTTACACATGGGCCGATTAGGCCGAAATCAATAAGATGCAGCAGCGGAAACGAAGCACACAAGTGGGACCCTCAGGACATGCCCACAGGCAGCCAACTGGAGGTTCATGACCTAGCTCTCGACATCTTCATCATCTTCGTCAGCCTGTCCAGCTGTATTGCCGAAGCGTAGCGACTTGAATCCTAATTCAGGATTAGTTGTAAAGGCGAGGGTGAGCACAAACCACCGTGCTCCGTGAGCCAATACACAGGATGCAATTAGATAATATGCATGGCTTATCAAGGAAAGGCTCGGGTTATTTTATTTGCCATAAATTATTTTTGAAATATAATACATAGAAGTTTCCTGAGACCTAGCAGTTTGAACTAAAACTTAATGTGTGAAAGAATGCAACAGTAATAGCGATCCAGATTCCATCCACCGTTACATGGCCTCTGCACCATATGCTAGACCTTCAGCGTTATAACCACTTACATTATCACTGGCGCGACACGCAGGGCAACTCAAAATAGGGCTTTCCACTGCCCTCCACTTTTCTATTCCCACCCACAAAATTTTTGAAATAAAACTATATCTGGTTAGATTCCTATGTCTACCCTTGACCGTGGCAATGGCTATTCGAATAGTTTTGGACTCTTCAGAGTTTACACACTTTACCCACAAGAGACAGTTCACTCATTGCCCCGCATGATTCCTTAGTCATGCGGTTGAGTAGACCATCACAGTAACCATACAAAGTACCTCGCCCCTTCCATCATTCCTGTAATTCATATGCCTACTAATTTTTGATGTTTCATCGTCCTGTAATTCATATGCCTACTAATTCCACGGTATCATGGATGCCATCATGTAGTGTAAAAAAGATTAGAAGTATTGTGGGGTTGTCGGATCGCACGAGGAACACATATGAGTTAAGACTTTAGTTCATATGTACAGTTACAATACTGAAATTGTACATCGTGGAGAGAATGTTAAATAGCAATGATTAAGCCAACGGATATACCAACTGAGAAGCAAGTTATGTCCATCACGTAATACACCATGTAGGAAAGAAATAGCTCTATTTATTTCCGATGATTAATATTTAAGAGCCACGCCACATTGATTTGGCTATATCCTACTAATTTAGTTTTAGTACAGATTTGCTAATCACGATCAAGACACCATATGTCTAATTCAGGATTGCTTAATATGCAAAAGCGTCCTCAATCACACGAATTAGCAAACCACCGAGAAACATTAGGCCCTTATTATTCAGCGAAAGATGAATCAACAATAGAAGTGTTAGAAATTGGCCCATGTGAGCAAGGCCCACTTCCTTAATTCCAAAACATGCACGATTTAGTACCATATTGCTAAGGTAAGGTGGATGAGACCAATTAGGAGCGCTTGCAACTCCTTGAATCATGTGACACATGGATAGGGATGGCACGAGGGGCTATGGCTAATCACACACATGCGCACCCTGCACCCTGCATCAAGTCCATCTTTATTTTTGCTGAACCCTGCACCACCCTCTCTTTCTGTTTGAATGAGATTCAAACATTTGAATGAGGCAGTTACAAGTGAATTTACACTGCTTAATTTGTGATTTGATGAGGCAGTTACCAGTGCATAATTCTGTTTAAACGCAGCAGTTGCCAGTGAATAACTACATCACCCATAAAAGGGCCGGGAGACGTCCAGGAAGAAACAAAGAGTTTTCCACCTCCATTCTTCCTCTACTTTCTGCTCTACAAGCTTGTGTTGTTGTGTTGTGCCTTCTGAATCTCGCCGACCTTTCTTCCCGGCGTGCACCTGGAAGGAGGGAGAGTGGCTATCTCCGAACCGTTGCCGCAGAGAGTACCTGCACAGGGCGGCAATAAGGTTTTTGGGTAGCGCATCTGCGCGTCAACTCGCTTCACTGTGTCATCTACGTTTTGCACTGCATCAAGCCTACGCTGCTTCTTGTTCTTCATCAAGCTCAAAAGATAGTCGTTCGTGCATTCGTTCGACTTTGTTACTATATTTTCCTTGTGTTTATTCTGATGTATGATGAGTAGCCTGCTGGTAGAAGTAATTTTTGCATGACTGATTTATTGTATTTGTCTCCTAGTAAAATTTGGAACTAAAATATTGCCCACATCTTCAACAAGAAGATGATTACGAAGGAATGCTTATTATTTTATGTAGTCTTCAGAGCAACAGAGCGTGGGTACATGCTTTTCACAGATGTACATGTGTATGTACTCTGATTAAATAAGACATACGTCTATCCTTGGAATCTAACACAAGTTGGTGGGAATAAACACCCTCACCTCCATTTACTTTTTATCCCTATTGTAGTGTATGTCAAAACCAGACTGAGCTTTGTAGCCCAGCCTGAAGCTCGAAAAAACAATTTTTGTGAATAAAAAGTAATTTTCTAAATACACTTTCCAAATAAAGATATTATTTTTAATTATTTTGTGAATAGATATTATTTTTAAAATTAATGATTGTTTTATCAATCTATTTCAAGCTTTGGGCCTGGCCCACGTGCCAAAAATCAGGTCAGCTTGCCGGCCCCATGCAAAGGTTAATTCATGAATAGTGTGATGATGACTCAATTCAATCACTACATATGCTTTTGAAGTTAATGAATGCCATTGACTGCTTTGAATCGATTGTTATTACTATTGTAAAATGAGGTCAAATGGGATATAGAACTGGTAGGTTCAAACGCTTAAACACCCTTGGAAATATTTGCACTGCATTGAGAAGAATTCCATCGTGGCATGTTAAGTATGAATATACTCATTCTTGGATATTTTGATCGGATCATGAGGTGCATGACGAGGAAGAGGCTACTGGTGAAGGATACTTTGATGGTGATGACTACGCGTTCTAGGTCACATCTATACTCAAGTGTACCATACGGTTTTCAGTGTCTTTTGGATCTTCTGGTTGTAAATAAATAAATTAGCCTAGAGGCTGTGAAACATGTAAAATTGGCTGATGTGCCGTAAATTCTTTATGAACTAAACACTAGTAATGTAATCGTAAGTAGGTATTGTTTATCGATCTGTGTGTGACTGAAATCCTATCGAGAGTCTACTTTTCCCCTCAACTCTAATAGAGTCTACAGTTGTAGGAAAACAAGGTATTTATTGGAAAATGGGTATTCCCACGTACTACTACAGAAAACTATATTATAGACGGTTCAGAAACGTCATCACAGACGGTTTTGTGAGCCGTCTGAATTTATTGGTCAGTAATGATACGAGGTCATCACAGACATCTTTCAAACCGTCTGTGGTGTAAATATCACAGTTGGTTTTTAATTAAAAACCATCTATGATATATAAATATCACATACAGTTTTAGTTAAAAACCGTCTGTGATATCTAAATATCACATATGTTTTTTAGTTAAAAACCGTCTGTGCTATTCTCTTCTACCCCTAAATCTATTTCTATTTATTGCCTAGCCTCAGGAAATGCTAGCCATGCCCTCTGAAACAAGCAGATCAACATGTACATGTATACATCCAATTCACATCTCAATTCATTTCACAAACATAAAACATCGAGTAGGTTACTCATAGCACTGCATACATAAGAGGACACTTGCAATTTTGCAAAGATAAACTTCACAGCTACAAATTCAGAAAAATGCTTACACTACATTAAACTACAATCTAAAATAAGTGGTGCAGAAAAACTACATTACCTTCTTCCTTTCCATCTTCCTTGCCATTGCCTTCTTCCTTGCCAGTCGCCCTTGCCATATGACTTCTTCCTTGCCAGTCGCCCATGCCATTACCTTCTTCCTTGCCAGTTGCCCATGCCATTGCCTTCTTCCTTGCCAGTCGCCTATGTCATTGCCTTCTTCCTTGCCAGTCACCCTTGCCATTGCCTTCTTCCTTGCTAGTCGCCCTTGCCATTGCCTTCTTCCTTGCCAGTCGCCCTTGCCATTTGCCTTCTCCCTTGCCAGTCGCCCTTGCCATTGCCTTCTTCCTTGCCAGTCGCCCTTGCCATTTGCCTTCTTCCTTGCCAGTCGCCCATGCCATTGCCTTCTTCCTTGTCAGTCGTCCATGCCATTGCGTTCTTCCTTGCCAGTCGCTCTTGCCATTACCTTCTTCTTTGACAGTCGCCCTTGCCAAACCCTTCCTACCCTTGCCAGTCACCCTTGCCAAACCCCTTCCTACCCTTGCCGCACACAAATGAGTTGTAGTACTGGTGGTATTTGTTCGAGGTGTAGGGAGAGGGGGTTAATAAGGAGAACGGTGTCTGCCATTGTATCCGGAGAGAATGGACGAGTGAGATCGGGATCCTGGGGGATATGCTATGGATCGATGACGTGGTAGGACATTATAGACGGTTCGAATTACAAACCGTCTGTGATAGACATCACAGCCGGTTCATAACAAAAACCGTCTATGATAACAGGAGATATCACCAAGACAATATACCGATACAATATAAATAGCTAGTCTCAAAAGGTAAAATAGAAAAATTTTATATGAATTATATATACTCATTTGAAAGGTTTCGACGAGATCTACAACTTTGCAGTTGAGGCGAAACCCAAATTCCAAAGGGAAGATCAAAAATTTTGGCAAAAACATAAACCAAAAACTTAAAACACAAATTTGGGGCTAAAGATGGCCAATTTTGAGAGTCTTTGTGGGTGACTTGCGCAAGCCGGTCATTTTTTTCGATCGGGCGCGTCGTTAGCTTTCCAACGAGTACAAGAACGTCGAAAACGGACACCGTATGCAAAAGTTATGTCCGTTTTACTGAAAGTGTCTCAAAACTGAATCTTACTCGGACTTAGGCGGGAAATCATGAAATTTTTCGGGATTGCAAGGCGGGAAACATAACACAGTCGGTTTTTAATACAAACCGTCTATGATAACATATTTATCACAGACGGTTTTTAATAAGAACCGTCTATGATACTTCACAGACGGTTCTTGATAAGAACCATCTATGATGTCCGCCATTATCACAGACGGTTCTTATCTAGAACCATCTGTGTACTTCATAGACGGTTCTTATTAAAAACCGTCTGTGAAAATACCACAGATGGTTATTTGTATGAACCGTCTATGATACTTGCAGCAGAGACGGTTTTTAGGAACCGTCTATGTGTAAGTGTCCAGTTTAGCCTCTTTTGTAGTAGGGACGCTAGGTTAGGCTAGTTGTATCTATGGAAAAAATGTTGAGAAAACCAAAAGGAAAAAAAAAATCACATCTGGTCTTCAACTCTATCGGAGTCTACTTTTCCCCCTCAACTCCAAACCATTTATTTTTTATTCCGTAGATGCCAATACTAGGACAAATCTCATCTAAAGGATAATTCCATGGGTGGGTATGCTACCCCTGTACATGTGGGGTCAGGTTAATGATGTTGTAGCCAACTTATCAAAAACTAATGGCACGTGCTACCACGGCAGGTGGTACTGCAGTGCTCCATATCTTCCACGATGCGAGAGTTCAGTAGGTGACATGTGTTGCTTGCGGCTGTTTTTGTGAGGAATATTGCAAACCATTTATGCGTTCTTAGGGATATTGCAAACCATCAATATTGTTGAGGGCTCCTTTTCTCTCAATTTTGATTGTCCAAAATATTGTCGTTGCTAGGGATGGCATTCTTACCTGATAAGCCAATTACCCATGGAAAAAAACCCTAATAGAGGTGGATATGTTCCTCCTATAGTTTCTGTGTGATACATTCGTGGGTGCAAAACTTTGTTTGATAGGCGAATAGGCATGGGCATTCCTCCCTAACTCTTGTGCATCCCTCCACCAGGGCCACCACTCCACTAGATTTACTCACTAAGCGCCACATTCCTCCTAATCCCAATCCCTCTCGCACTCGGGCATTCCTCCCTCACTCTTGTGCATCCCTCCACCTCACTTGCTTTACTGCCACCTCTCTTCTTCTCTCTTGTTCTGCTGCTTCTGCATCCACCCAACGAGCGACAGTGTCAGGGTGGATTGGAGCAGGAGATCCTGATGGATCATGGGTGAGGAGCGAAGGAGATCTTGTTGGCCATGTTTGCGCGAAGTGGAGGAGATCCTGGCGAAGTCTGCTCCATTAGCCCATCGCGTGATTGTGATCTCTAGTAGTTTGCATCGAAGAGATGACGTCTCCTCGTTGCATGGTCCATATCACTCAATGGGAAACACATCCTATTGTTATTTCCACAGCTTTCCTATTTGTTATTGTCGAGTAACTATTACTTCCTTCATCCACAAATGTAGGACATTTTTGATTTTTTAGGTCTCCAATGCAATAATTTGACTACAATTTATTATCATAATATAATAGTAAAAATAATAAAAAAAATATATGTTATGAAAGTATTTTGCAAGACAAATCTAATAGTATTATTTTCATGTAGTCAATCGATATATTTTAACATATACTATTGGTCAAAGTTTAAAAAGCATGATCGTACGGAACCCATGGCGGTCTATATTTGTGGACTGAGGGAGTATAAATTAAGGCAACAAAACAAGAGATGGCGTGATGCACGTCTGTTCTCTATCTCTTTATCACTCTCCACGTGTCCCAACGGGTGACAGTGTCAGGGTGGATTGGAGGAGGAGATCCCGGTGACTTAATGGGAGAGGAGCGAAGGAGATCTTATTGGCTGTGTCGGCGCAAAGTGGAGGAGGTCTCGACAACCATGTGGTAGAGGAGATCCTGGCGGCCTCTTGGGTGAGGAGCAGAGGAGAAGATCCTATTGGCCATGTCAACGCAAAGTGGAGGAGGGGATTGCGGCAGCCTCCATAGTGGAGAATCTGAAGAGGAGGTGGGAGGCTGCCGCTGGGCGCCTCCACCCGATAGCCCTAGTAGAGGAATCTGCCACCGGATGTGGCCGCCGCCGATCAGGATTGTATTCATCTCCTTTGCCTATCCTTAATTATGCTGCTGCTTCATGAGCATACAAGCATGCCTGTGGGTAATAGACACCCGCAGACGATGGGATGAGAGACGATGTCTGCCCGTTGCGATTGGTGAGCGTGGGCATTGGAGACGAACTCTGCCCATCATGGACATGGAATCTCTGTCGGGCATGTGCATGGGATAGCTAGCCTACTGCGTGATTGCCATCCCTAGTAGTTTCCATCCAAGAGAAGGCGTCTCATCGTTGCATGGTCTATCTCACTCAATGGGAAATCATGACGTTGTTTTTTTTAACAGCTTTCCTATTTGTTGTTGACGAGTAGCTCTATTATCAATTATGGCAACAAAACAAGAGATGGTGTGATGCACGTGTGTCTCTCTCTTATCTCTATTATCAATGTAGAGCACCTCACTTACATAATTGCATGAGATCCATATCTCACGTAGGGGGCCATACGTGCTGTAAACAGAGATGCCTAGACAATTAATCCTGAAAAGAGAGATGGCGTGAAGCACGACTACCCTCCCCCTACTGCAGACAACTAATCTAGACGTCCCGGCCCTAATACAGATATCACTAATATACGAAGTATGGTTTTCGTGATGCAAGAGATGATGGCCTCTTTCTTTTGTTGCATCAAAGACCTCGCTATCACAGGTCTTTGGGAGGAAGAACACAACAAAGAAGTTACTTAATTAGTGTGATGATCTTACTTAGTGATATCCATCACGTAATACACCATGCATGTAGGAAGGAAATATCTCTATTTTTAGTGTGATGATCTTACTTAGTGATATTTAGCAACTGGACAATAATCACAATATACATCCGACCAAGGTAACTAGAAGGGTTAATAAAAGAGGAATTTATTGCCGAAGATTAATATTTAAGTGCCACGCCACTTTGATTTGGCTATATCCTACTAATTTAGTCTTAGTACAGATTTGCTAATCAAGATCAAGACACCATATGTCTAATTCAGGATTGCTTAATATGCAAAAGGGTCCTTAATCACAGGAATTAGCAAAGCACCGAGAAACCATAACTCTTATTATTCAGCGAAAGATGAATCCACAAAAGGATAACACTGTATCGAAGATGATTATGGAGGAACGCTTATTATTTTGTGTGGTCTTCAGAGCAACAGAGCACTGGTACATGCTTTCTGTAACGCCCCCGTTTCCAGGGGCGCGTACGGACACGGCACTCCGCAACTATTCACGCATGAACAGTTATGAAGTGTCGCGCAAGAGTATACCATTGCATGCTTACAACAAAAGACCAGCATATATTTCACATACGGATTAACATCCATTTTCGACAGCGGGGCGTGCAAGCCCAAAGTATACTTACATCACAGAAACTCCAAGATCCGCTTGAGCGCGGCCAAGACCTAAAGCCACGGGTCCTCGACGGGAAGACCTTTCCAACACGAAATCTTGAATTGCCTTCTTTTCCTTCTGGTATCTGCGGCATTTAGCAAGCCTGAGTACTCCGACCCCGTACTCAGCAAATCACAAGGGAAACCCTAACTTACTACTTGCCTGGATCAACAAAGGGAGGGGGTATACTTGGTTTATTACTTTGAGTGGATGCAGTTTTATTTGCAAATATTTTATAAAACGACCCAAAACTACTTCTCAAGAACTCAGGGGTTTTTCATGAAGAGTTCATTAACCAACTAATCAAGTTAAAGTATGTACAAAACTACTTCAGCTTCGCTGCTGGGATCACCCATGTGACACAGCTCCAATAACCGGGAGCACGGCGTATTCGAATACCATTTATTTGACTCTGCAGAGTTTGCTCAGCTTTACCCACACGATCCCTTAACTCCCGCGACAGAGTTAAGAAAGCCAGGTCGTTTCACTGCTCAGCTCTTTTTATAGGCTCTACCCGGTAGAATTCACTCGGGTCTGGATTTCCACACACACACACACACACACACTCACACAAAAGAAAACAGTATCCGCTTCGAGTGAACTCTACCGTTGTTAGGCACCCATAACACGACTTGCCTAACCTCACTGCTAAACCTCCTGTAGAGTTTCAATCGAGTTGAGCAGCTATTCGACAAGTGTTGACAAGTCAACTCCTGTGGTTGAGCGATCACTGTGACATTTGCTCAGCGTAAGGGTTTCAGTCCTTATATTTTCACATGGTCCGCAGCCTCGCCAGGCCCGCGACCCAAACTGAGGTAAGCGGTGGGCGTAGACCGTCCCGCGGTTTCCCACTCACCCTTACCCTTCTCCAAACCTAGGGTAAAAGATTGGCGAGGACCGTCTTGCGGTTTCCACTCCCCCTTACCCTACCTTGTGCACGCCGGCACTCTCCGCTCTAAGATACGGTGTCCCATACCACCCTACCTTAGAGTCGGGTTTTCTAAATTCTATTGGCTCCACAGCCACAGCCTTATTAGTGTAAGCTTTTGCATGATAATAATATCCTACAATTATTTAGATTAACAGATAATTATTTCTAGGGTTACAAAGGCATGGCAACAAATTTAACAGGGCATTTAACGGGGTAGGTTTAACTACATAACATGTCATTCTAATCATTTTATTTTTACTTTGAATTAACATTTCAGAATTAGTTTAATGCAGATAATATAATAGCATAATTAGACAACATGGGTTGAAACATGATCAAGGACTTGTGACTTGCCGTAAACCGGGACGAACTCGGCTAGTTCGAACGTAGAAGCTCCTGGATCCTGCGACTGCACTTGAGCTTCCAGAATTTCCGACGCTAGCGCAAACACATAAAATAAATTAAATCCAGCTTGAGACTAATCAAGCGAGGGAAAATAAACTATTTAAAAAGGAGTAAAATGCATAAATCCGCAAATGAGGAATTTTAGGAATTTATCTGGGATGAATTTGTGGAAGTGGAGGCCAAAAATGGGTCAAGAATAATATTTGGAGCAAAGTGGTGGAATTTGGGAATTTTTGGGATTTTCTGTGATTTTCTAGGATTTATTTGGATTTTTCTGGATTTTGGAAATTAATAAATCGCTGGAAAAACATATGAACAGTGTCGGGCCGATCCGGTCGCTACAGTGCAGCCCAGCCCGGGGTTTGAACGGTCGGCCCACGGGGATTTTGCGCGCGCGTGAGCACGCGGGGACGGGGTGGGCCGAGAGGCCGCGGCCCAGCGGCGCTACGCCCGCACGGAGCGGATGAGCGACGCGCGTCCCGGCTCTGCGGCTCGGATGCGGTGGCGAAGCGGTACGCGAGGGGGAGATCGGACGGAGGAGAGGCGGTGCTTTTATGAAGATCGGGCGGTTGAGATTAGATGAGGCGAGTGAACCGGTACGGGGAGGCGAACGGCGGAGATCAGAAGGTGAAAGGGAGATCCGACGACGGGGAAGGAGCCACGTCCTCTTCTTCTTCCTCCGGCCGGGCGCGCGCAGCAGAGAGGCAGAGGCGGCAACGCCTCCGCTCTCCTGCGACTGCAGGGACTCCCAGCGACAACGGCGGGTACCGTCGGGTAGAGTGGAGCACGGGGAGTCCATTCCGGGCAGTTAGAGTTTGCGGAGATCAAGAGAGAGAGAAGGAGGCCGAGGGAGGCGTCTCGAGTATTTCGCGGCGGAGAGGGTTGCCGGCGACGAGAGATCTCAATCGGCCGCGGTCACACAGACAGGGGGTCAAGAGGCTCACGTTGGTGGCGGCGGTTGTGGCGGAGAGAGTCTGGAGTGAGCTGGCCACGGAAGGGGTGCGGCGGCCGGAGAGGGTCGACGGTGCCGGAGCTCCTCGGGAGTACACCTGTCCAAAGGCAAGCACCAACGTGATCAGTGAGGGGAGAAGATGCTCTCGGCGGAAGTAATTAAAGAATGGGGGAGGGGAGAGGGAGATTGGCTCCCGGGGGCCACCGGCGCGGGGGACGACGGCGGCGGAGCTATGGGCGACGGGGGCTCGATTGATTGCACGGGGAGGTGCTCTGGGGTGGCAGGAGGCGAGTGGAAGCAGTGGGGAAGCTGGGGAAACAAAGGGAGTGGGAGAGAGCCGGAGGTAGGTTTTATACTCCGAGCGGCGGGGAGGAAATCTTCGGGGCGAAGGCAACGGGAGCGGCTCTGGGGTCAACAGGAGGGGACAGGGAGCTGGTGGAGTGTCGTCCCCCCCACAGTAGGCTGTGTCGGGGAGTTGACAGGCGCTACAGCGAGTGACGGGAGTAGGTGAGCAGCGGTATGGCGGAGGCGCGTCCGCGCGCGGGCGAGAGAGGAGGCGGCCTCTGGCAGGTGGGGCCGGAGCAAGGCGGGGCGACGCGGCGTGAGCGCCTCCACCCATTTGGACAGGGGCTGTCGGGGCGGCGCGGAGCCAGGCGCGGCGGTCCAAGACTGGGGTGCGGCCGCGGGCGCTGAGGCGGTGCGACGCGGGCGCGAGCGCCAGCGCGGGCGCAGGGAAAAGGCGGGGAGCGGGAGGGCGCCAGCGCAGGGAGAGGGAAAGGCGCCTGCGGGAGGGGAACCCGGGCGGTGGGGAAGACGGGAAGGGAGGCGGCGCCAGAGGAGAAGGGGAAAGCGGGGAGGCGCCAGGGAGCGGGAGAAACGGGAAGGGGCGGGGCGCCAAGCCAAGAAGAAAGCGGAATCGCCAAAAGAGGAAAGCGCATTCCAGGGAAACTTTCCAAAAAGGGAAAGTTTCCAGAAATTCAAACAAAAAACCACAAAAATTGGAAAATTTTCTGGTTTGAAAATTTTGGGGTTTTTCAACCTACCCCCCTTAAAAGAATCTCGACCCCGAGATTAACTTGGTCCAGGGAGTAAGTTGGGAAAATCTCGCTGCAAATCTGACTCTCGTTCCCAAGTTGACTCTTCAGGTGTATGATTCTTCCATTGTACTCTGTAGAACCTGACGTTCCTGTTTCTGAACTGCCTCTCTGTCGTTTCAAGTATTTGTAGTGGTTCTTCAGCATATGTGCAGTCATCTTGCAATTCAATATCTGACAGTGGCACTTCATCTGTTGGCTGGCGTAGACACTTCCGAAGCTGGGATACGTGGAACACGTTGTGAATTCTGGATAAGTTGGGCGGAAGCTGCACTTGATAAGCTACTTCCTCAACTCTTCCAATTATCTGAAACGGTCCCACATATCTTGGTGCTAATTTGCCTTTGACTTGAAATCTCTTGACTATTTTAAATGGGGTGACTTTGATGTAGACATAATCTCCAACTTCGAAGCTCAAGTCTTTCCTGCGGTTATCTGCATAGTTCTTCTGTCGGTCTTGTGCCATCTTCAGTCTGTCTCTGACAATCCTGACATGCGTTTCTGCATCTTGAGCAATCTGAGGGCCGGTGAGTTGTCGTTCTCCTGTTTTTGTCCCACTCAGAGGGGTCCTGCATTTTCTGCCATGAGGTGTTTCAAACGGTGCCGTTTGGATGGTGGCTTGATAGCTGTTATTGCAAGAGAACTGGGCGAATGGTAGGCAAGTGTTCCATACTGCTCCACACACAATAGCACATGCCCTCAACATATCTTCTAAAATCTTATTTGTCCTCTCTATCTGTCCATCTGTCTGCGGACGGTACGCTGAACTGAAGTTCAAATCGGTGCCCATCGCTTCATGCAAAATTTTTTTTTCAGAACTTGGATGTAAACTGTGCTCCTCTATCTGAGACAATTTTCTTGGGAACTTCATGTAGTGTCGCTATTCTGGTCGAGTACAGTTCGGCAAGCTTATCCGTCCCATAAGTTTGTTTAATTGGGAGGAAATGAGCCACCTTGGTCAGTCTGTCGACAATGACCCAGATAGCATCGTATCCCTCACGAGTCTTGGGAAGTCCAGTAATGAAGTCCATGCCGATACTATCCTATTTCCATTCGGGTATTGGTAAAGGTTGCAACAATCCCGATGGTTCTTGATGGTCTATCTTGATCTGCGGGCAAACACCACATTTAGCTACATACTCTGCCACTTCTTTCTTCATCTGGTTCCACCAATACCTCTTCTTCCAATCTTGATACATCTTTGTGCCTCCTGGATGAATTGAGAATTGAGAGGAGTGGGCCTCAGGTAAGATCAACTCTCTCAGCTCCTTGTCGGGTATACAATAGCGATCACGGAAGATAAGGATTCCATGCTCGTCTACCGCATACTCTGATGACTCTTCTTCTTGAACTTTCTTTTTCAGTTTTTGAATCTCTTCAACTTCATCTTGTGCTGCTTTAATCTGATCTGTCAGCAATGGTTGGAGTTCTGAGGCTGCCATACTACCTTGTTCAGTGATTACCGAATTCAGTCGTAGGATATCTCTTTGCAACTCTGGTGGGTACTCTGTCATGCTGACTTTGCTTGGGCGAGCCTTGCGGCTAAGGGCATCGGCAGCTACATTTGCCTTGCCCGGGTGATATTGAAGCTCAATATCATAATCTTTTATTAGTTTTAGTCATCTTCGTTGTCTCATGTCTAACTCTGGTTGTGTAAACAGTTACTTAGAACTCCTGTGATCTGAGAATATCTCACAACGATTTCTTAGCAGATGGTACCGCCAAATTTTGAGTGCATGCACCACAACTGCTAGATCCAAATTGTGTGTGGGGTATTTTTCCTCATGTGGCTTCAACTGTATTGACGCGTAGGCAAATATTTTTCCATCTTGCATAATCGCACAACCCAAACCTTGCTTTGAGGCATCGCAATAAATGTGAAACTCTTTCTCAGGATTGGGTAGGATCAAAATTGGCGTTGTCGTCAACTTAGGCTTCAACAGCTGAAAACTCTCTTTTCAAGCATCTGTCCATGTGAATGGTCTGTCTTTCTTTAGCAGTTGAGTGAGTGAACGAGATATCTTAGAGAGACCTTCTATGAATCGGTGATAATGACCCGCCAATCCAAGGAACTTCTCACTTCCGTTACGGGCTTGGGCTGCTTCCATTCCATGACTGCGGCTATCTTTTCTGGATCAACCTTGACTCTATTTTCTGATATAATGTGACCCAAAAAGCAACCTCTTTTAGTCAAAACTGCGTTTGTTGAACTCTGCATACAACTGATGTTCTCTCGGTCTTGTCAGTTTCATGTGCAAGTGCCATTTGTGTTCCTTTTCATTCTTGGATTAAATCAGAATATCATCAATGAAGACAATCACGAATCGATCCAATTTTTCCATATGCACCAGATTCATAAGGTTCATGAAATAAACTGGCGCATTGGTCAAACCAAAGGGAACGACCGTGAACTCACTTAATCCATATCTGGTGATGAAGGCTGTTTTCTCTCGATCTTGCTCTCGGATCTTGAGCTGATGATAACCCGAGCGCAAGTCGGTCTTGGAACATACTTTAGCACCCTTAAGCTGATCAAACAGGTCATCAGTTCTGGGCAAAAGGGTATTTGTTTTTTTTTATTGTAACTCAAACCTCTGTAATGAACACACATTCTTAGCTTTCCATTCTTCTTTTTCACAAATGACGCTGGTGCCGACCAAGGCGAATCACTTGGTCGAATAAACTCTTTCTCTTGCAGTCCATCTAACTGTCTCCTGAGCTCTTCCAATCCACTGGCTGACATTTTGTACTAATACTTGACAATTGGCTTTGTGTCTGGAATCAACTCTATGGCCAGTTCTACTTGTCTGTCAGGAGATCTGTCTGGCAATTCTTCCGGAAACACATCAGGATATACTTGTACCACTGGCACTTGATCAGGTGTGGCTGCTAGCATGTTGGTCCTGCGCTTTTTCGCATCCTTCAATATTTCTCAATTTTTTTTGTTTTTTTTTTCATTTTCTGATCTTCAAGGATTACCAATGATATTGTTTTGATCTCATAATCTAACTTGCCTTTGTTCTTGGCTAGCCGGTTCATGTCCAAAATGGCATCTAACCCTTGCATATCTAGCTGCAGCAAATCTGCTTTAACCTTCGCTGGGTTGACTTTGACTCCTTTTTATTTGCACCTGTATATCATCCTTGCGTGTGTGGTGCGGGTTCCCGCTTGGATGAATTATGTCGTACCAAGGTTGGATATGATTGGGTCTGCGGGGATTAACTTTATTACAACATGACCATCACACCCATTTCACTTTACACAAATGGTCTTCATATATCTTCATAATTTTGCCACAAGCCTTAGTTAAAGTAATTTACAGACATCCCTTCAGTTCTAGCTTACAAAAGGATAACCAAAAGTACATCATCTCATTTCTTGTTCTGCATAGCTCATATCTTCTTGTCTATCTGCTGGTTTTGGGCTTGGAGTTTAGCTGCTTCTGATGACAAACTCCTCCTGGGACACTGTTGCCTGTAGTGTCCAATCTCTCCACAATGGAAACATACAAATGCCCTTCGTGGACAGCTGCTAGTAAGGTGCTTGCCTCCGCAGGTGAGGCACTCGATGACGAGTGGTGAGGGAGTGGCATACTGCTGAGACTGTCCGGACTTGGTCTTCGGTATCGTCACAAACTGACGGAAGGGTTGGGATCGAAATGAGGATGATCCCGTGGTCTGGCTTCGCTGAGCACTGTGTGAAGGCTGAGGCTGGTGTGCTGCTTCACGCTTTCTGTAATCCTCCATTCTGGTCCTCTTAGGATGGAATTCATCTTCTTCCATCGGTGGCAGGCGGGATGATGATGTCTGCCTCTTTGCTTGCTCTTTAGCTTCTTCTTCGGGTACGGACTTCAGTGGACATTGGTCGCGATAATGCTTATCTTGTTGGCAGTGAAAACAAGCCGTTGGTGATGGAGGCGAAGGCTTCTTTCGTTTCATGACTTTCACGTAACCACGTCTTTCTTCTATCTGTAGAGCTCGATCAACCAGGCTCAACAGGCTTGAAAAGTTCATGGCCTGAAGGCGTTGTCTCATATTGGGTTGTAGACCTTTCATAAAGTACTCCATCCTTTTAGCTTCGGTGTTAGTTTCTTCTTGAGCATACTGGGATAACTGATGAAATTGTTCTAGATATGCTGTGATGGAGTTTTCTCCTTGTTGAAGATTAAGAAAATCCTGATATTTTCTTGTGATAACTTCAGGAGAAATGTAGGCTTTACGAAATCTCTTCACAAAGTCTTCCCACGTAGTATCTTCCTCCTTAGGGTGTATCCACTGGATAGCGTTCCACCAAGAAATTACGGGCTCGGACAGCTGATAGGTGGCAAAAAGAACCTTCTCTTTATCTGTACACTGGATAGTGTTCATTCTTCTCTCAACCTCTTGTAACCAGTTATCCGCATTTAGGGGTTCTGTTGCTGAGGGAAATTTTGGTGGTCGAGTTTGTTGAAAGGCTGTAAACCTCAATGCGGTTACACCTGATGCTAACATTGACTCTTCGGGTGTTACTCTGACAATGAACGGTAGCTGTGATTCTCCTTGCTGTTCTGACATCTGGACTTGATCTGTGGCAGGTGCACCCTGCCTGTTGGTCTGACCACTCTGCTGTGCTGGATCCATCTGCCAATTGGGAATTTGAGATCAGCTTTGCAGCGGCTTTGGCAATCAAGAATAGGTAAGTAAGACATTGAATTTCAAGGTAAGTATAGGACGAAAAAGGTAAGAACGAGAGCGAAAGGGACAGGAGAAAGCTTTGAACACAGAGGGATTTACAGATAATTAAGCAAACAACATACAAAGATAAAGAACATAAATTTACAATATGCAAGTGGTACACAAACCACTTAGGGTTCATGATTACACCTGCTTTACATTACAAAAGTACTACTACTACTCAGGGTCAGACTAGTCTAGCGAACGACAGCTACTCCTCCAGCTGCTGAGAAACGAAATTTTGAAGCTAGACAAGTAAGACAGTAAATATTTTGCCAAAGTAAGACTTAAGCAGAAGTAAGCTAAGATAGATAAGGTAGCAGCAAGAGAGGAAAAGACAGCAATAATACTTATATTTTTCGTAAACCCTTTTTATGGCTTAAATTAAGTTTTGCGATGAAATCGCTTCCTAATTTGCCTTAGGTCTCAACCTACGGTCAAGAGCCTGCTCTGATACCACTTCTTGTAACGCCCCCGTTTCCAGGGGCGCGTACGGACACGGCACTCCGCAACTATTCACGCATGAACAGTTATGAAGTGTCGCGCAAGAGTATACCATTGCATGCTTACAACAAAAGACCAGCATATATTTCACATACGGATTAACATCCATTTTCGACAGCGGGGCGTGCAAGCCCAAAGTATACTTACATCACAGAAACTCCAAGATCCGCTTGAGCGCGGCCAAGACCTAAAGCCACGGGTCCTCGACGGGAAGACCTTTCCAACACGAAATCTTGAATTGCCTTCTTTTCCTTCTGGTATCTGCGGCATTTAGCAAGCCTGAGTACTCCGACCCCGTACTCAGCAAATCACAAGGGAAACCCTAACTTACTACTTGCCTGGATCAACAAAGGGAGGGGGTATACTTGGTTTATTACTTTGAGTGGATGCAGTTTTATTTGCAAATATTTTATAAAACGACCCAAAACTACTTCTCAAGAACTCAGGGGTTTTTCATGAAGAGTTCATTAACCAACTAATCAAGTTAAAGTATGTACAAAACTACTTCAGCTTCGCTGCTGGGATCACCCATGTGACACAGCTCCAATAACCGGGAGCACGGCGTATTCGAATACCATTTATTTGACTCTGCAGAGTTTGCTCAGCTTTACCCACACGATCCCTTAACTCCCGCGACAGAGTTAAGAAAGCCAGGTCGTTTCACTGCTCAGCTCTTTTTATAGGCTCTACCCGGTAGAATTCACTCGGGTCTGGATTTCCACACACACACACACACACACACACTCACACAAAAGAAAACAGTATCCGCTTCGAGTGAACTCTACCGTTGTTAGGCACCCATAACACGACTTGCCTAACCTCACTGCTAAACCTCCTGTAGAGTTTCAATCGAGTTGAGCAGCTATTCGACAAGTGTTGACAAGTCAACTCCTGTGGTTGAGCGATCACTGTGACATTTGCTCAGCGTAAGGGTTTCAGTCCTTATATTTTCACATGGTCCGCAGCCTCGCCAGGCCCGCGACCCAAACTGAGGTAAGCGGTGGGCGTAGACCGTCCCGCGGTTTCCCACTCACCCTTACCCTTCTCCAAACCTAGGGTAAAAGATTGGCGAGGACCGTCTTGCGGTTTCCACTCCCCCTTACCCTACCTTGTGCACGCCGGCACTCTCCGCTCTAAGATACGGTGTCCCATACCACCCTACCTTAGAGTCGGGTTTTCTAAATTCTATTGGCTCCACAGCCACAGCCTTATTAGTGTAAGCTTTTGCATGATAATAATATCCTACAATTATTTAGATTAACAGATAATTATTTCTAGGGTTACAAAGGCATGGCAACAAATTTAACAGGGCATTTAACGGGGTAGGTTTAACTACATAACATGTCATTCTAATCATTTTATTTTTACTTTGAATTAACATTTCAGAATTAGTTTAATGCAGATAATATAATAGCATAATTAGACAACATGGGTTGAAACATGATCAAGGACTTGTGACTTGCCGTAAACCGGGACGAACTCGGCTAGTTCGAACGTAGAAGCTCCTGGATCCTGCGACTGCACTTGAGCTTCCAGAATTTCCGACGCTAGCGCAAACACATAAAATAAATTAAATCCAGCTTGAGACTAATCAAGCGAGGGAAAATAAACTATTTAAAAAGGAGTAAAATGCATAAATCCGCAAATGAGGAATTTTAGGAATTTATCTGGGATGAATTTGTGGAAGTGGAGGCCAAAAATGGGTCAAGAATAATATTTGGAGCAAAGTGGTGGAATTTGGGAATTTTTGGGATTTTCTGTGATTTTCTAGGATTTATTTGGATTTTTCTGGATTTTGGAAATTAATAAATCGCTGGAAAAACATATGAACAGTGTCGGGCCGATCCGGTCGCTACAGTGCAGCCCAGCCCGGGGTTTGAACGGTCGGCCCACGGGGATTTTGCGCGCGCGTGAGCACGCGGGGACGGGGTGGGCCGAGAGGCCGCGGCCCAGCGGCGCTACGCCCGCACGGAGCGGATGAGCGACGCGCGTCCCGGCTCTGCGGCTCGGATGCGGTGGCGAAGCGGTACGCGAGGGGGAGATCGGACGGAGGAGAGGCGGTGCTTTTATGAAGATCGGGCGGTTGAGATTAGATGAGGCGAGTGAACCGGTACGGGCAGGCGAACGGCGGAGATCAGAAGGTGAAAGGGAGATCCGACGACGGGGAAGGAGCCACGTCCTCTTCTTCTTCCTCCGGCCGGGCGCGCGCAGCAGAGAGGCAGAGGCGGCAACGCCTCCGCTCTCCTGCGACTGCAGGGACTCCCAGCGACAACGGCGGGTACCGTCGGGTAGAGTGGAGCACGGGGAGTCCATTCCGGGCAGTTAGAGTTTGCGGAGATCAAGAGAGAGAGAAGGAGGCCGAGGGAGGCGTCTCGAGTATTTCGCGGCGGAGAGGGTTGCCGGCGACGAGAGATCTCAATCGGCCGCGGTCACACAGACAGGGGGTCAAGAGGCTCACGTTGGTGGCGGCGGTTGTGGCGGAGAGAGTCTGGAGTGAGCTGGCCACGGAAGGGGTGCGGCGGCCGGAGAGGGTCGACGGTGCCGGAGCTCCTCGGGAGTACACCTGTCCAAAGGCAAGCACCAACGTGATCAGTGAGGGGAGAAGATGCTCTCGGCGGAAGTAATTGAAGAATGGGGGAGGGGAGAGGGAGATTGGCTCCCGGGGGCCACCGGCGCGGGGGACGACGGCGGCGGAGCTATGGGCGACGGGGGCTCGATTGGTTGCACGGGGAGGTGCTCTGGGGTGGCAGGAGGCGAGTGGAAGCAGTGGGGAAGCTGGGGAAACAAAGGGAGTGGGAGAGAGCCGGAGGTAGGTTTTATACTCCGAGCGGCGGGGAGGAAATCTTCGGGGCGAAGGCAACGGGAGCGGCTCTGGGGTCAACAGGAGGGGACAGGGAGCTGGTGGAGTGTCGTCCCCCCCCACAGTAGGCTGTGTCGGGGAGTTGACAGGCGCTACAGCGAGTGACGGGAGTAGGTGAGCAGCGGTATGGCGGAGGCGCGTCCGCGCGCGGGCGAGAGAGGAGGCGGCCTCTGGCAGGTGGGGCCGGAGCAAGGCGGGGCGACGCGGCGTGAGCGCCTCCACCCATTTGGACAGGGGCTGTCGGGGCGGCGCGGAGCCAGGCGCGGCGGTCCAAGACTGGGGTGCGGCCGCGGGCGCTGAGGCGGTGCGACGCGGGCGCGAGCGCCAGCGCGGGCGCAGGGAAAAGGCGGGGAGCGGGAGGGCGCCAGCGCAGGGAGAGGGAAAGGCGCCTGCGGGAGGGGAACCCGGGCGGTGGGGAAGACGGGAAGGGAGGCGGCGCCAGAGGAGAAGGGGAAAGCGGGGAGGCGCCAGGGAGCGGGAGAAACGGGAAGGGGCGGGGCGCCAAGCCAAGAAGAAAGCGGAATCGCCAAAAGAGGAAAGCGCATTCCAGGGAAACTTTCCAAAAAGGGAAAGTTTCCAGAAATTCAAACAAAAAACCACAAAAATTGGAAAATTTTCTGGTTTGAAAATTTTGGGGTTTTTCACTTTCCACGATATCGATGCTTATGGAGGAATCTGACCCGAGTGGATGGGAATAAACACCCTCACTTCCATCTGGCCTGTCCTTATACTTACATCCGTGACAGGTCGCTACTGAGACGACCTGGGGTTGCTACTCGACAGAAGGTGCTCGACGGATTGCTGCAGCTGCGCCCGGGCAGATGCAGCCGTTCCTGAGCACGCAGTCGACGAAGCCCCTCGCAGAGTCTGCTTCTCTGAGGGAAAGCCCCTCTCCCACAAGATCAGCGCACTTGTCGTAGCAGATGCAGGAACCGGGCAGAGGCATCTCGCCTACCTGTTGGATGCAGCCATCCTCCTTGCCTTTATTGTCTTCAGCAGCGGCCATTCCGTTGAGCAGGATGGTCAGCATCACGCAAATGACAACCATCTTCTTCGTCTGAGCTGCGGAAGCCATTGTTGAGAGACCACTCGCAACAATTAATGGATGTGATCGAGCTGTTGGCAAGTAGTGGCTGCTGACGATCGGCAGGCAGCGTTACTTTGCTCCAAGCGGCGGGCAGGCCGTGGTATTTATATAGAGAGAGCAAATACCGTTTTCCTGGTTGCCCGGGCCCGTCTAGGCTAGGCTATGCCTATCAGTTGTGCAGTAATCAAGTTGTGCAGTAATCAAGTTTTGAAATTAGAGATTATGTCTACCTGAAGGTTAAGGGCAAGCTCACTCCACGCTATGTTGGACCATTCCCAATTGTGGCTAAGAAAGAAGAAGTAGCTTACCAACTAGAGCTGCCCATGAGTCTAGCCGATGTACACAATGTCTTCCACGTGTCTCAACTCAAGAAGTGTCTTCGGGTACTAGAAGACCAAACCCCGTCGGAAACAATCAAACTCAACAGTGACCTAACCTACAAGGAGCGCCCATCGAGATTTTATACACTGTGGAAAAAGGATAAGGAACCAAACCATCCGCTTATGCAGAGTACAATGGAATCATCACACCAAGAAGAAAGCAACCTGGGAACCTCAGACTAGGCTGAATCTCGGGGTCGAGATTCTTTTTAAGAGGGGTAGACTTGTAACATCCTAAAATTTGGATCCTAAAAAATGTGTAACCTTCAAAATATTTTGAAATGCATCTTCTTGACATTTGGATTTAAATGGATTTTCCTTGGTGTTTGGTTAAGGTTCCAACAAAGAAGAAAATCATGAAAAATAAAACTAATAGAAAATCATGAAAGATAGGTGAAAATAATAGAACGTAAACCTAAAATCAAATACCAATCTAAAAAGATGATCCAAAGATTAGGGTAGGAAGATTCACTTGAAATCAGCTAGCAAAAATTTGGAAATGCGAGAGTATGCAAAATTTGTTAAATAAAAGGGGGATTAACAAAATCTAGAAATGCACATTGGGCCTAAATAAAAAAATAAATAAATACAATAATAATGATAGTAATAAGGAAAAAGATATAAATAAATAAGTAAATAAAATATATAATATACATGTAAATAGATATATATATATATATATAGGACGAGTGTTTCATGCACCCTGGTGCCTAGGCACCCATATCAATACCCGTTGATTTGCTTTGAGATTCGTAACGTTTGATGTGGGTATCTTCATATACCCATAAAAAAGTATATTTGAGATGTCAAACTCCGAAAAAAATTAAATTCAACTTCAGTTTAATTAGTTTGAACTATTTTTATGGTATATACTCACTGTAGTCGCATTGAACTCAAAAGTAGTTCAAACTAGTTTGAACTGAGTTCAAAACTTACTTACCATAAATATATCAAGGGTATAAAATATTTTCATACCCAAACTCAAAAAAATTATCAATCATACACGTGTATCGGACGGTTCTTGATGTGGGTGCCTAGGCACCCAGGTGCCTTATGTAATTATCCTATATGTATATATATATATATATATAAAGCCTTTCGGCCTGGCCCGAGCCAGCCATCCCCCACCCCCCCGGCGCTAGTGTTGGCCAAGGCTGAAGCCTTTCCTCACTGGGCCGCCGCAGCCTGCCTCCCCATTGTGCTTCGCTCAGACTGTCGGTCGCCTGCGTGCCTACGCGCCCGTATCGGTTGCCGTCAATAGCAGCTCCACCCTGCGTCACCACAGGCCCGACGTCACCTCCCTACTGTCTCCCTTGACCATCGCCTGGCGAAGGACAACGTGATCTTGATTCTTAGGTTCTGTAAGATTTAGTGAGAAGGGTGAGCATAACCAAGTGTTTTCTGCAAGCCAATACACATAGAATACAGTAATACAGAAACAAGGCTTATCAGATGGTGGCTCAGGTTCTTTTATTTGCTAAAGACGTTTGAAAACTACAATTAGCATTTTTACTAAACAAGATTTTCTAACGTGTTTGAGAGAATGCAATATTAGTAGTGTAGGTTACATTTACCAGTTACATGGTGCACTCCACCAATGATATAGTTGGTTCTTGGGTTCCAATCACTGGGTTACAACCGCACAGGAGAAATCAAAGATAGGATTCCCACCACCCTTTCTGGTTTTCATCCAAACCATAAGACGAGTAAGTCCCCATGCCTGCCCAAGACCTGCGTGCTTTTTATATTGTATATATAGGGCTTTCAGGTGGCACAGTCTACTTTTGAAATGTTCTATAGAAGTTGAAATGAAGCTTCTTTGGCAAGCCGTTTTCCTCAAAAGAACTGCAACCCAAGGGATTTAGTAAAGGTTTGGATATGGGCTGCAATTTTCTTTAGGTTGAGAAGATAAATGGTTGTTGATAAGATAAATGTTCGATGACAACTGATCTGTAGCATGATGAATGGAGAATGATGCGGACTGAATGCATTCCAAGACAAATTTAGATACATCCATTGGATTTTAGTTTTGCTTTATCAGGATATGATGCTGTCAACTAGATGGCTTGTTACAAAGCATGTCAATCAAAATTTTCCTTGTAATAGAAAATTTCTATAATATGTTTATTTTATTTTGAGTGAAATTTTGCTCTGTTGGAGCATGGTTGAGCGGAATTGTACTTTTGGATTTCCAAATGATGATGTAAAATATCAAAACAAATATTGAAAACTAGAAGGATAAACCCTGCAGGCCTGTTAGGTCCTAAAAGTCACAAGGCTTATTAAATTTTTTAAACGGTTATATGCATTGCAAAAGCCAAAATTTCGTGAATCGCCATTGGCGATGCCGAAGCCTAAATGTGTTGGTGCAGCCTAAAGACATCCGTTGCGATCTTGCAACGATTATATATTGCTACCTATTACCAACGTTTCTATATGTGCTGCGTTAGACCACCGCAACGTACGGCAGCAATATATGTCAACGCATGCTAAATGCATTGGTATAGACCCTATCAACGCTTATTTGGACTTCTGGAAACGCATATATGCGTTGCTAAAGGAGTGTTCATGTTGTAGTGAACCTAGTAAAAAAGCAGTAATGTTTCACGTTGCATACAGTCAAACCCTTTTAAACTTTCGGACACGGCAAGAAAATTATATTGAAGGGCTAGAGGCATCAACTTGATACGGACGATGGCAACCGATCGACGAAATTCTGCTGTATGCAGGCTGAAGCCCGGGAAGATATATACCTTCTCAACCATGGATAAGTTGGTGCACCATTGGATAACCCGATCGAGCTGCGAATTAACTAACTAATTGCATCCAAATTAAGTAAAACGCATGGTAGAATTAATAGTATTATATATAGTAGGCAGATAGAAATATCTCCGTGCGGCTGCAGCGTACAACGTACTTTATTACAAGCATCGAAATTAATTAAATACAACACATGCATGCATGTTACAATAATATTATAGCAGACAAACACAAACATCATATCTCTGCGTACAACTTTATTGTTATGTTACAAGCATATATACAAACGATGAGATGGGCACAGACATACATATTTTATTTTGCAGCAATACATATCGCACAGTCAACGCACGTGACTGAACATATATAATTAAGCTGCGATAACCGAGGGTTACGTTATTAAACATGCGACAATGCATTATTAATGCGAACAAAGTAACATATATATATAGACTCAAATTGACTCTGCACGTGCGTACGCAGATATGACAGTACGTTCGAGGCTACCATGCATCCTACACACCAGCAGGACGTGGTTCGCTATTGCCTGGTTCCTTAGGGCAGATGCAGTCGTTCTTTAGCACGCAGTTGACGAAGCAGGTCCTAATTTCTTCAGCTTTCTCACCACCCTCTAGGATGCACTTTCCGGCACAAGCGCAGTTCTTGGAGCAGATGCAGCTTCCGAGGAGAGGAACCTCGGATATATTATCAACGCAGGGTTCGGGTTTGGGCATAGCCGCGGCCATTCCGATGAACAGGATGGCCATCATCATGCAGATGACAACCATCTTCTTCGTCTGAGCAGCGGAGGCCATATCGCGTGCTGAGGCTATATATGCAATGCTATTGGCGTGTGTGTGTGTGTGTGTGTGTGTGTATGCTGGCTTATATCTCAAGCTTGTGCTGCTCCAATCGGCAGGCGCCTGGTATTTATAGAGAGCCAATGCATGCATGCCCCGTTTATAATTTCCCTTATCCGAAAAGAACTAGGAACTGCCCCCGTACTTTCTTTCCAGACCATGTATATTAATGAGCTACTACTTTCCAGACCATGTATATGTATTTATACCCTGGACTGGAGAGCTAGCATAATTAGGGTGATTGATGATGGTTAATCTAACAACATGAACGGAAGAAACTAAAATGGTTTTGAGTTGAGAGTTTGCAAAATGTAGATGCATCTATATATGCAGACGCAGTACTGTGTCAAGTGGTGGATCCAAATTAACATAAGCACTGCAGGTGCTGCAAAACTGGAAGAAAAAAATAAGCTAGTAATTTTGCACCATTTCTTGTTAGGAAATTAAATTTGTCAGCGCGCACCGCATCTTCTGACCTAATCTTAACATTTTACCATTACAACGTTCAATTATTACAAAAAGCCAGCAAATTCTATCATCCAAATGCAATATTCTGTACAACTACTTGTTGCATCGCCACTACTTGCAATCTTATTCGCTTAATTAAGTATCTAAACCTATGGAAAAAAAATTATACAACAAGGCCAGGCTCTGTCTGTGCAGGTGCAGTGGTTCATGATTTACCATAATATAGTTCAAAATTCTCATGGACGAATTACTTGTTTTTAGGATTTGATTGCTATCGTCACATTTGCCAAACGATGGATTCCACTTATGAAAAGTTAATCTGATTGAATAACTTTAGCGAGAAACCCCAGTGTGCATGCGTGGTAGTGTATGTGCATGTACGTACGTCTCCCCTTATAATGGCAAAACAAACAAAGAAACCCCTGTGTGGAGTTTATCCACGTACAAGCAACATCAAAATTAAGAGCTGCTTTTGTCCATGTCTGCTGCCTGATCCACCATCCTCCTGTACGTATTCTCCAGAAAACAACCGATGTCGTGACTCACACCACACCTCATGTCGCCATGCGTGGCCATGCGTTTATCTCATACAAATAGAAGGCCTGCTTATATGTGTTTTTCTCATACAAATACAATGCATGCTTGCCCCTTGATAATATATCTCCCTAGCGTTTTTAGAGAATGAAGTTGGTTGAATGAAATTGATGCAATGTGGTAAGTAATGCTAGATACATCCTGATGATGGATAATAACAATGGTATATGATATGGCTACGTGATACAGACACGGTAGATGGATAAAGGTTAAAGACACGGTAGATTGATAAAGGTTAATGGTGTATGATAAAACTTACAAAGAAGTGTTACATTTTGTGCATACTATATTTATGATTATTTTGTGCCCTGTGATATTTTATGATGTTGGCGAATGAATCATAATGATGGTTGCATGGTCATGATTGAATATGGTAAGTGATCATCTGAAAATGTTGCATCGCTTGCATTCATATCATGAAATGATGCATTTGAGTTAGGTCGGTGAGAAAGTCATATAACTAGTTCAGAGTGCATGAGCTTGGTCTGTCAGAAAGTTATACAACTAGTCTAGAATGCTCTAGAGAAAAACCTGCTTTGGTAGGCACCTCCACAAGATGGAGGAACCTCCACGGGATGGACAGAATGAGTGGGTGAGCATCGATGGGTTGAGATGTGCATGAGCACTGCATTGCATTGCATTAGAAAAAGAATGCAATGCTTAGAAATTGTTATTGAGATGTGAGTAATGTTAATGACAAGGGAAGATTGCAGTTTATTATTGTGCTTTCTATGTGCATGTGCAACTGCACTGCCCATTGATAAGAAGCTAATGGAATGTAGATTAAGACGATGATATGTAGAAGTTCATGTTTACTGTTTGTTATGTACTTGCTGAGTCTAGAACTCACACTTGATTTGTTATTTTTTTAGGTGACTATTGAGGGCATCATGTATCAGGAAGAGTTGTGGCACCTCTACACCATATCCACTGATAATGATTTAAAATTTCACCTCTACTTTCCTAAATATTACCCTAGTAGAGTAGCTTGCTAATCTAGAACTTGGTCAATATATCCCTCATAAATTGATGATGAACCTTAGAAAACTTTTGTGGTAATGTGTGTTTCCTCGGTAATGTTCTATTTGCAAGTTCAATAATGCTCCCGGACGCATGGTTTTAGGCGTTCTCGGCATGAGGTCTCGAGCGTTCTCAGGCGTGAGGTCCCAAGCTTTGCTGTAACATATTCTTGTTCATAGTACTAGTTGTTTTAATGCATATTGTTAAATATAGGTTGTATACCACTTCGTTGTAGTTTAACTAGAGGAAGTGATGCTAAAATCTTGTACAGATAAATGTAATTTCTAGGGATATAGACTAATGGTAGCATTTTGGGGTTAGCTATTGGATCGAGGTGTTACACATGCTGTGACACTTTGTAGTTCTTGTTGCTAAATGATGGATTCCAATACTGAAAGATCTTTTCTCTACAAAACAAGAGAAGTCTGTATCACACATAATTCAAGTAGGACGAGGCCGGCGACACCAATTGGCGTGTATCACACATCCCTTGCTTTTTATTTCCTAGATGTCCCAACAGCAATGAAGCGCTTGAATTTCGATTGAAGATTTTGTCTCGGAAAAGTAGACTGGTTATATGAAAGTTACATGAGTACAGTTTTTATAGAAGATACTTACATAACACTACACTTAAATAACTTTTATTTGAATACATAAAGACAAAATACTGTGCTCAAAATGGAATTCTATTGTCCTTAAATAGTCCAAGAATTTGACTGAAGGGAGTATCGTAATGCCAAATTCTGATAGATAAGTAGTGAAATTTACATATAATACAATCGGCTGGTGAAGCATAAATGGCTTGATTACATTGTCTATATTTTGTAGGTTGTCCTCGTATACAATATAAAGCAATTACCTAGCTTATATTATGATAAAGAAAATCCATATCAAGGAAATTAAAAGCAAGGGATGTGTGGCACAAGCCACTTGGTGTTGTCCGTCGCACACAATGAATCATGCGTGATACACGCCATCACCAGTTTGTTACTATGACACGAGTACATATCGTGCAAAATATTTGACAAGTTTGTTACTATGCACACAATTGTATTTGGAAGGTAAGAAAAAGACAAATTCTATCTGAATAGTATTTTTTTCAACATTCATCTCTATTTATTGTCGTTCCTTTTCAATTTTGTATCTTCCTAGTGCATGCATTGACAAGTGATGTCTTTCTCACACAATTCTGAAAGCTGTATTCTATACAAAACAAGTGATGTCTTTCTCACACAATTCATTGCGGGCATAGGACGAGGACAACACCAAGTGGCATGCATGTATCACACACCCCTTGCGTTTTCTTCCCTTGATGTCCAAGGTGGCATTGTCGGGGATGGATGTCAGGGGGGCAGTGAGGGGGGAGATAATTAATGCCCTGTAGCCACGGCTAGGCAAGGAGAAGCAGAAAAGAGGATGAAGGGGAGGAAGAAGAAAGGGGCAAAATGGTCCAAAGTAGGGGTAAAACTGTCCAAGGTGGCATATAATGAATTAAATCTTCTATGAAGTGGCAAATGGTAAATTGCGTCCGCTGCGGCAATTTATCTAGTGTCATGTCTACAACCTGTTAGTGATATGCCCTAGAGGCAACATGGAGATGTTATATATATCACATACTATGTTTATGATGCATTACTTTGTTCCTTGAAATAGACATTATTATTATTGATCAATGAGTATGTGACTTATTTATGAGACTCTTAATGCTAAAATGTTGCTATTTCTAAATGACCCCTGATCATATATCATATGAGGAACACATATGATTCAAAGATCAGCATATGTATTGATTGATGATCATGTCTCATGGATCATGGTATGGTGATACCAAATCAATAATATGGACATGTGTTAGTGAACATATGTTGGATAGACCCGCCATGAGACACTGCAGAGATTCCATGTGTCATCAGTTGGTCTCAAGTAGTGTTTATGTAGAATCCTTAGACTTGAGATCATCATGGTTCCCAACATGCGTAGTAGCCTATTTTGGGACTACTAAACACTACTCCGTAACTGGGTAGTCACAAAAGTAGCCTTCGGGTTTGCCATGAAACATGTAGCGGGATGTGAATGATCAAGATAGAATTTGCCCCTCCTTATGGGAGAGATATCTCTGGGCCCCTCGATGTAATGGATTATGAAAGTGCATGGCCATGCCAAGGTGATTGAGGAGTCAATCACAAGTTTATAATCCATCGCGGAATTGAGAGAGTGATTGAGCTATTAAGAGGATGACACAGGTCTCGCCTTGAGCTCAATCTATATCGTGAGGCAAAGGGATTCGTACATGAGAACATTACAGGTTCAGCCGATATGATCTTTACGTATACTTTGGGGTTAATATGTCTTACTAGAGGCCGCTATTAACAGGGTGACCGAAAAGGCGTTTCCGGGTCGCGACCAAGTATACGTGAACCTACAGGGTCGCACACTTAACGGGTTGGAACACTAATTCAAATGTGATTCGGATGTGGGCTTAATTCGGATAGAGATCCGGATAGACTCCTATTGGGCCTCGGTCCACGATGCCCAAGTGAGGAGGTCTATATATATGGAGGCGAGGGGCTGAGGGGTTCATGCTTCTGTTAATCCCGAGCTAAACCCTAGCCGCCACCTCCCGAGCCAAACCCTAGCCGCTCGCGAGTGCTGGTACACTCGCGATCGGCGTTCCAGCCCCGGACGTGTGGATACCGGTGGAGGCGCTGCTCGTTGCGGCGTTGATCGGCATCAACAACCTACAGATTGGATCTGCTCGTGGTGTGGTTGATCGCGTGGAGGAGACGATCTGTTCGGGACGATCGGCTACTTCCACTACTACCTCGACGCGCGTGGATGGATCGGCTTCTCCAACTCTTCTTCCGCTGCGCTGCGCGTCTAGTGGTAACGATCCATGATCCCTCCTTAGCATGATGTCCTAGTGTGCGCGGTAGAAAAGTTTTGTTTTCTTCTATCGTAGCCTATGCGCATTCCTTCACAACCATGCTATATGCCATCGAAGATATGATGTTTGATGTTTAATTTCATCATCATGTAATTCATACGCCTACTAATTTCATGAGATCATGGATGCCATTATGTAGGGTAAAAAAATGATTAGAAGTATTATGGGGTTGTCAGATCGCACGAGGAACACATATGGGCTAAGACTTTAGTTCATACATACAGTTACAATACTGAAATTGTACATCGTGGAGAGAATGTTAAATAGCAATATTGATTAAGCCAACGGATATACCAACTGAGAAGAAGGTTATATCCATCACCTAATACACCATGCATGTAGGAAGGAAATATCTCTATTTTTAATTAGTTTGATGATCTTACTTAGTGATGAAGGTAACTTATTTAGCAATTGGACAATTCGATTTTGCTACATCCTACTAATTTGGTTTTAGTACAGATTTGCTAATCAAGATCAAGACACGATATATCTAATTCAGGATTGCTTAATATGAGAAAGGGTCCCTAATCAAAGGAATTAGCAAACCACCGAGAAACATTAAGCTCTTATTTTTTTAGCGAAAGATGAATCGACAATAGAAGTTGATTATGGAGGAACGCTTATTATTTTGTATAGTCTTTAGAGCAAAGATATGCACGTACTCTAATTAAATAAGACATACATCCATCCTAGGAATCTAAAACAAGTTGGCGGGAATAAACACCCTCATCTCCATTTATGAATCTGCGTGCGACTGAAATCCTAGATAGTTACAGGAAAACAGGGCACTTATTGGAAAATGGGTATTCCCATGCTAGATGGATCATGGGTGAGGAGCGAAGGAGATCTTGTTGGCCATGTTGGCGTGAAGTGGAGGAGATCCTGGTGAAGTCTGCTCATCGTGGGCATGGAATCTTTGTCGAGCATGGCCATGGGGTAGCTCTATTAGCCCGTCGCATGATTGCGATCCCTAGTGGTTTGCATCGAAGAGATGACGTCTCCTTGTTGCATGGTCCACATCACTCAATGTGAAAATATGCTATTGTTATTTCCGCAGCTTTCCTATTTGTTATTGTCAAGTAACTATTACTTCCTTCGTCCACAAATATAGGTTAGTTTTGATTTTTTTTAGGTCTCCAATGCAAGACTTGAACTATAATTTATTATCATAATATACTAGTAAAAATAATAAAAAATATATGTTACAAAAGTATTGTAACATCCTAAATTTTGGATGTTTGAAAATTTGAGAAATTTAAAGTTTTTATCTGCATCTTACTGGGAATTTTCTTCAGTTTTGTGCTAAGTAAATAATGACTGGAAACAATTCTTGAGTTCCAAACTAACAGTCATGGTAATAAATGATACAAAATAATTTAAATGCGAGTTTAAAACCCTGAAGGACCTGAAATCAATTTAATTAATTGTAACAAAGCCTTATTTTAAATAATAATAATAATAATAAAGTAATAATCAAATTAGGAATTCATGTTATATATGTATACATATACCTAAATAATATGCCAAAGAATTCAAGACTATTCTAGAGCTGGGATTCAAAAAAAGGATTTTGAATATACAATACTCAAGCTTTTAGAAACCGCGCGCCGCCGCCCTACCTCCCTCTGCGCCGGCCTTGCTCCACCCATGCCTTCTGCACTCAAGTGCCAGCGCGCAGGAGTAAATCATGCGTTCACTTCCCCAACGCTCCCCTGTCTGAAATGCGCTTTAAAACCTATAGCTGGGCGTTCCCCCAACACACCCCAGCAGAGTCGCTCTGTCCCGCTTGAATTTTTGCTACCGCCGAGTGCACCTCCGACCACCACCATCGCTAGCACTCGGTGATTCTCGTCTGGTAATAACCCCTCCCCCGAGTTCCCCTACCTTCCCTAGTGCTCCTGCCGCGTCTGATTGAACTCCCCTGCCCTAAAGATCACTGGCGCACCGTTCGTCCTCAACCCCGGTGAACTCTGGCCACCGCCGATTTCGGCCGCCTCCATCCAATTCCGTTGAACCAGAGCTTCCGCAGGACCCCGTAAGGATGATCCCCTCACCAGTTCGGAGCGTCGTGCCCCCATCCTCCCCGA